>CM046724.1:39795849-40048349 GCA_025584915.1 Monochamus saltuarius
CCGAAAGTAAACCGCCATACGTTAATAATGAGTTCTACATAAAAAACAACCCTAGTTTGCTAAATAAACTATAGTCCAAAAAGGCTTAGTTACGTATATACAAGGTGTTAAAGTTTAATTAAAAAACACAAACCCAACCATCACCATCCAAATCGCTCTGAATCTCCGTTGATGTCACCGAAATATCCAAATGAAAAACTGTCCCATTCTGTATGCTTATTCTCCCTATATAGGGAGAACGAATATTCTAAGTAAGCAGTTAGGATTGGAGAGATGAGCGCGAACCGGAGCCAAAGCCGAAGGAGGAGCAAAATCAATGAACTGAAATATGACACCGGATGCTGTCTAGACGAAACCCGATACCGGATGTAGGTCAATGAACTGAAACATGACACCGGATGCTCTCTAGACGAAACATGATATCGGATGTAGGCCAATGAACTGAAATATGACACCGGGTGCTGTCTAGACGAAACCCGACACCGAATGTAGGTCAATGAATTGAAACATGACACCGGATGCTATCTAGACGAAACCCGATACCGGATGTACGTCAATTAACTGAAACATGACACCGGATGCTATATAGACGAAACTCGACACTTTATTTCCTATAAAAAGTCCACACTAGCAAAGAATAAAATCTAATATACTATTTTCTTTGAAATCGTCAGCAATGTAAAATGATACCTCTTTCTAAACACCTGCATTTGTTTTGTCAGCAAAAATTACAATTTTATTTCTTAGATAGTGTTACCTTTTCTTAATTTTGAACGTAGGATATAAGTACATCATTTTTAAAAAATAAAATTCCCCTCTACCTATTCAAAGTGGTGGGGATTACTTCATAAAATAACGTTAGGAAAAAATTTGAAACAGTCGAAAACAAGCAGTGTTGTGTATACCAGTAAAATAGTATTGAGTTATAGTGTGTAACCAAATAAAACCAGAATAATATGGGCAGCTTATGTGAAAGAGATCGAAATAAAAGACTTGAATAGTGGCATTCGAAACCTACGTCAGACCGTCTCAAATCTTAAGATTGATGCTGATCATGAAGCCATTTATGGTATGCGAAACTTTTTTCCACCAGAATATTGTGAAGAAATAGTTGAGAAATATAATAATAATAATAATATTTATTTACACACAATATAAATTACAGTAACAAAAAAATTGATTTTAGTTAAATGCGATAAATCTACTAATACATCAACTTATATGAACATAAAGAAATATTTTTTTAATGAATACAATAATCCATTAAGTAACAAAATTTGCTCAAAATGTACAGTAGAACTTAATTTTCACTTTTATAAAGACCTGTGCAATTAAAAATATCACAAAGACAAAAAGATTGTCTGTAGTGACATATAACATATGCAATACCTAATATAAGCGCGTTGCAAAAAACCCAAAAGCAGAACTTGTCAAGGGAATTATACTTAACTCTCTTTCATTTAACAGTTATTGAGTTGTTATTAAAAATTATGAAAACTTTCCTGATAATTAGACACAAAATATGAGACAAGAAATAAAAACAAAAATAGATGCAGATCAATATTTCAGTTTAAATTAAGTGCAATTAAATTATAGCAAAAAATACGTGGTTTATTTAATAGCCATTTTTTAATGTGAATTTTTGAACATTGCAAAATAATTTATTAGTTTTAAGTTATTTGGAACTTCATTCCTTCCTTCATTTTTTGGACCAAGGAAATAAGCAGACCTTTATATAACCGTTTTATTATACTCTATTTTTAAACTAGGAGCGAATGCCAAAGACAAATTTACACTGCAAAATTTACTAAAAACTACCCTAAATAGCATCAGACTATCAAGTATATACTCACTGCAAGTGTTTAACCTCAATTTGGGTACAATAAGCTTTCATTACTTATTTAAAATAATGTGCAATGAATAAATATCTAATTCTAGGTTTATTTAACTTTTGTATATATATTTTTAAAGTAGGTAGGTAGGTTATTTCTACATAACATTGAAAAACTGAATATGAATGAAATAATTTACTACGAACCAAACATATATAAATGATTGATTCCAGTTTTCACTTTTAAATTTTTTTTATTGATTCCCATTTTTACAATTAGCATTGGAGTAATCATATAATGGTGTTTTGGTTACTTTGAATTGTTGCACTTCTACGAACTACGTTTATTAAGTTACCGGATAATTGCCAAATAACTAATAACTGAACTTCGTTCGTAATATATCATCTGCAGGTGTTCAAAGTAACAAAATAAGTTTTTATAATTCTTATATATTAAAATGCGCGATTGCCTCTCGCTCCCACCGGGGGTGCGGAAAAGTGGCAAAGTATCTCCTCAAAGGCTTTTTTCGCGAGCCGCGCCGCGGCGAGCCGAAGGGCGCGAAGCGCCGTTCGGTCCTGGGGTTGTCGCTTAGGCGTATTTCGGTGGGTTCTTTTTACCTTTTTCGGGGCAAACTTTGCGTTTTTCCGGAGGTCCGCGGCCGCCGGTTTTCGATTTTCGCGAGGAAACGAGACAAAAGTCGAAAACCACGCCCTTTATCGGAAGTCCGGAAGCCGCCCGGAGGCCGGTTTCGCTCCGCGCGACGTTTTTCGGGCAAGCCCGTCGGGGACGCGGTCGCGGGCGAGTCTCTTTATTTGGTCCTTTCTCCGTAGCGACGAGCCGCTCGGCGGGCCGTTTTTCGCGTATTTCTAGGTAAATTTTCCGTTTTTCGGAGGGTCCTCGCCGGCCGTTCTCGGCGAGAGGGATGGAGATAGCGCGGGAGGAGCTTATCGCCCGGGAATCGGAGAAACGTCAGTCGGATATGGGTAGACGTCAAACTATTTCGGATTCGATATTTTCGTATTTTCCCGCATTCCTTTCCACAAAGCCATGTCGAAACGTAAACTTTGAACCTTCTACAATGTGTCGCGTGCCTCAGATTTAGGATTCAAATTCGATTTTATAGGGAAAATAACGAAAGTTTGACTCAATTACACGTTCGGCGGCATTCGCGTTCGCTCGGCCGCCCGAAACGTCAAACGGCAAGCCGGACGGTGCGGTGCCGTTGACAGCTCCCGATAAAACTTGGGAACGTTCGCTAAACGGGCAGATCGGAGACCCGCCAAGGCCGGAAAAGGTAAATTTAAAGTCTCTAGATGCTTTCTGTTATGCGAGCGGTGGGTTTTGAATTCGAATTTGTATCGAATTTTGCGTAATACCGAACCGAGACGTGGAGAAGAGTCTGGCAATATGGCGGGTCCTCACAAAACCTTCAAAACGATTACATTCTGAAAAGTAAGTACCCCTTTATTTCCATAAAGCCATATCGAAACGTAAACTTTGAACCTTCTACAATGTGTCGTGTGCCTCAGGTTTAGGTTTAAAATTCGATTTTATAGTGAAAATTGCAAAAATTTGCGTGGACTACAGAAACGTCAAATGGCGAGTGCGCGGTGACATTTCCGAATAAATCGCAGAAAATTTCGCTAAATGGGCCGATCAGAGCCCCCCAAAAGCCGAAAACGGTAAATTTGAAGTCTCTAGATACGTTGTGTTAGCGAGCGCTGGGTTTTGAATTCGTTTTTGTATCGAAATTTGCGAAAATCCTAACCAAGACGGGGTCAAAATGACGTAAGCCATAAAATAGCTGTCAAATATTTCCGTCCGCTACGCGTATATACGGGGTGACTCAAAAAAGCTCGATGTACGGGGTGTTCCGATAAAAATTGACGAGAAAAAAATAAAAATTACAGATTCGAGGAAATTTTCGGTTTTTTCGCTTCGAAGGGGTTCTCTGACGTGCGTAGGACCGTTTTATATACAAAGTGTTGGAAAAATGTCGAACGTTAAAAAAATGTCAAAATTAAGGGAACTGAAATTTTTTTTTGTACGAAACTTCCGTCGGGGTCTTTTACCGCACTAATTATCGAAAAAAATACGGGGTGTTTAAAAAAACCGAACCGTTCCCTAAAAATCCTGAACATTCGTGGATTTAAAAATTTTTTTTTGCTTTCTGATGAAACTTTTTACAATAGTTTGTAAAAAAACTATAAAAAATATATACTTTGGTATTATTATGGATATAAATACATACGTATGAAAAAATACAGGGTGTAAAATAAAGAACCATTCTCTAGATCCACAAAATTTATGGAATTTATTTTTTTTATTAAACTTTTCACAATGGTCTGTAAGAAAACTATTATAATTAAAAAACTACTGGGTGTTTAAGAAAACTGAACCAATATTGAAACTCCCAAAATTCATGGAAAAATTTTTTTTTATTTATTAAACTTCCATCAAGGATTTATTATGACACTCACTAACGAAGCAAATACAGAGTGTTTAATAATAACGAACCATTATCTAAAAATCCTCAAAATTAATGGAATTTAAAAATTCTTTTTGATGAAACTTTATACAATATTTTGTAAAAATCTATACTAATGAAAATATACAGGAGGTTTAAAAAAACCGAACCATTCTCTAAAAATCAACAAAATTCATGGAATTAAAAAATTCTTTTTGATTAAACTTTTTACAATGTTCTGTAGGAAAAATTTAATAATGAAAAAATTCATGGAAAAAAATTACTAATGATAAAATACAGGGTGTTTAACAAAACCAAACCATTATCTAAGAATCCTCACAATTCATGGAATATTCTTTTATGAAACTTTTCACAATGGTCTGTAAGAAAACTATACTAATTAAAAAACTACTGGGTGTTTAAAAAAACCGAACCATTCTCGAAAAACCTTCATGGAGGTATAATATTCCTTTGATGAAACTTTTAACAATGGTCTATATGGAAACTATTTTAATGAGAACAATACAGGGTGTTTAAGAAAACTGAACCAATATTGAAACTCCCAAAATTCATGGAATAAAATTATTTTTTTGCTTCGGATGGGTTGTCGGATGTGCGAAAGACGGTTTTATATACAAAGTGTTGGAAAAATGTTGAACGTTAAATAAATCTCACAATTAAGGGAACTGACAATTTTTTTTACTCAACTTCCATCGGTGATCTCTTAACGCACTAATTATCGAAAAAATACATGGTGTTTACAAAAACCGAACCCTACTCAAGAAAGGTCAAGTCGGCGATAGCCGACTTGCCACCTTTCTAGTTTATAATATTATTCGTAAAAATGAGGGACAAATCATGTCTTTAACAATTTTCTGAATTATTTGATGAGTCAATATCCATATCACTCTCGCTGTTATTAATTGATATGATTAAAGGTTCAATGAGATCGTCCATAATTCCGTCAAGTGTTCTCATTTTTTCTTCCTCCTTAATCAGTTAATTTGTTTCATAATTTTGTATAATGATGAGCGAGACATCTGTGGTAAATCCCGACGACTTTTTATTGCGGTTAATATTTTGTCCAAAGTGGGGATCTCATTTTAAAAAAAAAGCTGTGTAGATACTATACGCCTTATGGAATCCTTCATTACTTCATCAAAATATGTAACAATCCCAGGTCGTCCACCACAGTGTTTGGAAGTAGACACCCTTCCAGTAGATTTATACTATTTTATGGCTCGATATACTGTTAATTTTGTAACACCTAAAAAAGTATAATGTGTAATATAGTTCAACAGTAGATAATGTTAATATAAATTTACCTAATGTCATCGCTATTTTGGATACAAGTTGGACAGTTTTAAGAGTAGGTTCATCATCTAGGCTTTTCTTGTACAAATTTAATATTGCCTGTTTTTCTGTCAGAGATAAATGCGCCAAACTGAGTTTTTCGTTTCCTTGGGGGCGACGGCGATGTAATTCCCGCGCCTGCCTTACTTGTGGTCGGCATACTATCATCCATATCCAATGGAAAATTGGAAAAAACGAATGACAAACAATATAATAAGTTGTTTAGTTCTGATAAGAACTGATTTATACGTAACTGAGATAATAAATAGATAGAAAAACAGGTAAAAACACAATGACAACGAACTGATGACAACTAACAAGCAAAATGTCAACAAATGCCAAAATGTAAAATTTATTAGCAGTGTAAAGTAGGTTCGAAATTAACCAATAAGAAACCAACATTTTAGCGCGCAATATTCAAAACGCTCCTCCTAGTTTAAAAATAGAGTATAGTAAAAGGTATCCACAAACCCATCTCTTTGTACCTTGTTGGATACTTATGAACAATGTTAATCTTGTTGGCGTCTTTTTTTTGTTCTATAACTAAACTTAAGGTAAATAATTGCCGAATATCAAAAACTCTTGACAGTTTATAGAGATCGCCACTGGGGTAAGTAATTTCTTTTTGGTATATAATTTTTAAAATCCATTTTTGTATTACTTCAAGATTCCTTATTACATTATTATAAGTCCCACCCCAAGCAATGATCCCGTATCGTAACTAAGATTCCACTAAAGCATAACAAAGTACCATGAGATGCTCAATGTTCAAAATATGTTTCAAATATTTAAATTTGGATAAAAGACTTCTAATTTTAATTACGAGTTCCTCCATATGTACACTCCATTTCATCGTACTATCAAAAAATATTCCTAAGTATTTAAATTTACTTGTGGGAGGGATCTCTATTACATTTCCGTCACAATTTATATTTAATGGTCTAAACTGCGGGAGTCTAACATTACTAGGCGAAAATGGTAGTAGAAACATTGTTTTCGAAAAGTTAAAAGTTAATTGTTTAGAATCAAACCAATATTTTATGTGTTTAAAATCATTTTCCACGTTATTAATAATTGATGTCTAAGTATCGCCAACATATAGAACCGATGTGTCATCAGCAAAGCCAATTATAGATGCACAAGTATTTATACTAAATAAGTTATTAATACAGATGTTAAAGAGAATTGGCCCGAGTACAGTTTCTTGTGGCACGCCACATTCTACAGTTTTAGAGTCACTCTTACTGTTACCAATCACAACATATTGTTTTCTATCAGATAAATAACTTTCTAATAATTTTAAAGTTGTTCCACGGAATCCAAGTTTTTCTAGTGACATCAACAATAATTGTGAATGATTAACTGCGTCGAATGCTTTCGCTAGATCTACAAAAATGCACAGAGCTAGTTTATTTTCATTAAAGGCTTTATATATATTTGTTGTTAAGAAATTTATTGCATCCTGCGCGGACTGGGATTCACGGAAACCAAACTGACGAAACGATAATATGTTATATGTTAATGTACCCAATTATCCTTTTCTTAATTACAGTTTCAAGAATTTTCGCCAAATTAAAGATATTGGTCTATAGTTAGCACAGTCTAGCTTATCCCCCTTCTTAAATATAGGTTTGATCACAGCATTCTTAAGATTCCAGGGCCAATAACCAAATACTATAATTTTATTATATAAATTACACAGCGGCTGTACAATTGCTTCAGAGATACTTTTTAAAGTTTCCGCAATTATTTTATCTGGTCCAGGCGCTTTATTCAATTTTAAACTATTGATAATATCCTTAATCTCTTCTTCATTAGTTTCCGATAAATAAATAGAATTTCTCATAATAGGTTCTTCATTAAAAAACTGTTTATTGGGACAAACTTTATTAGCAAGTTTTTTTCCTAAAGTTGTGTAATGGTTCACAAAAGTATTAGCAATATCTACTGAATCAGAGGTCAAAACATTATCAACATTATTAATTTCTTTAATATCTGCATAGGTTTTTCTTTTACTACAAGCCTCATCTACAATTTGCCAAAGTCTTTTAGAATTATTTTTATTTATGCTAATTTTATTCTTAAAATAATTATACTTTTGTTTTTTAATTAAAGTATTTAATTTATTTCGATAAATTTTAAAATTATTAAATAATTTCATATTATTCTTGTTTCTTTGCCAGTCTTTGTACATGACCTCTTCTCCTAATTGATTGCAATATACCTTGTGCAACCCACTCTTTTTTATGCTGCCTAAAAGTTACTTCCGTAGTACATTTTTTAATGTTATTAGTTATAGTGTCAATTAGAATATTTGTTTAACAATCTAGATCGATAGAGTTATAAAAAGGTTCCCAGTTTTCTAGTTCCATCAGAGTTTTTAATTTTTTATAATTAATAGTTTTCTGTGTGACAGTATTTCCTTGTTTATTATTTTCTTCTTTAATGGCCATATCAAATATTACAGTAAAATGATCAGTGAAAGTAGTATGCAATATTAGGGGTAACTTTATTGTTAATATTTTTGATAAATAAATGATCTATACATGAGCCGGTATTATTTTAGATTCTAGTGAATTTGTTGATTGCAGAAACAAAACCTGCTTCGTTTAAAATATTTAGATACTCCTGAGATTCCTCACTTATACAGTCAACTATGTTAATATTTATGTCACCAACTAATATATTAAAATAATTGTTATTTGTATGATTTGCTTGATAATTTAAGATGTTGGTTAAAATTTAAAGGACAGGAGGCAGGAGATCTATAAATACACGTTAAAACCAAATTATTTTCTGTTAATTTAATATTTAATTTAATAGCCAGCACTTCTCCTATGTTTAACATTTGAAATTCGTAATTGTAACTATTTTTTATAAACACCACACCATCATTTTGATTGTACCTTCCCTCATTATAGACAATATCATAACCGTTCAGCTTAAATATATCAATACCAGCAATCTGCCAAGTTTGTGTTAATACAAGACAATCGAAATCAGTTCTAAATTGATGTAATAGTACCTCTAACTGCTCAAAATTGTTTGCCATACTACGTATATTACCGTGCAATATACTAAATTTAAGTTCCTTGTTCATTATGTTTTCACAGTCTTGTACTTTATCAAAAACCAATGTTTCCAAGAGATTATTTTTCTTTTCTATAAGTCTCTTATAAAAGGATCCATTTTATAAATATATTTTTAAATCGTTTACATGAAATTGAAGCTCTAAACTAAAATTATAACATCAAATAATTAGCAGCTAAGTAGGAAATTATAAAATATTCAAATTTTTTAAACAAATCATTTGTATTAAACTAGAGTATAAAATGTAAATACCCGTAAAATCAAGCTGCCACCCAATTGTCCTTCAGTTTTTCTGGCGTGTAGCCGCTACTATTCCACGGCCGGTTTTCTCTCTACACTTTTCCTATCTAAGTTTTCTTTTATGACTATTTCCCTCTTCTATTTATATTTGTCCAGATAATGGTGCTATATCTTCATCAGTTTTTACTCGTTCATCCTCACTTCCATCAAGTTCAGTTTCTATAATGTCTGCCTTTTCCTGTTCTTTTAATTCCTCAATGAAATAAGTAATAATAATAATAATAATAATAATAATAATAATAATAATAATAATAATAATAATAATAATAATAATAATAATAATAATAATAATAATAATAATAATAATAATAATAATAATAATAATAATAATAATAATAATAATAATAATAATAATAATAATAATAATAATAATAATAATAATAATAATAATAATAATAATAATAATAATAATAATAATAATAATAATAATAATAATAATATCTCTACCCCTCATTCTAATCACAGGGATTAGCCCAGAAGTCGGAGACTTGTGCCGGAGAGGGGGCGGCATATTATTATTAAGCAGGCCGCATTTGCGCCCAGGAACGACTTACGTTGGTAGGCCCTAACCACTATTCAGTGCAGGAATGAGGAAAACCTGGAAAACCTCATTAATTAGGGGGGTAGTCAAATATCAACCGGCATCAATCTCTCACATTGACCCAAGCTAACATTATTCCACCCTACCATACCCACAGAGAGGGTGCCAATCCTCTCCACGAATATAGCTTATATACGGTCTACCGGCAGCTGGGCTCGAACCAACTCCGTCTAGTCACCTCGATTCAAGTACTAACGCCTTAAACCGCGCGACCACTGACCGATACTGCTGCCAATAACTAACTTATTCCCTTTGATCTTCGCTATCAAATTTTGTGAATGAGCTTTCTTCTCTATCTTCATAAGCCAAATCATGTGCTATTCTTACGCCAGTGCCTTTTAGTTTTTTAATATTGGAGAATAAATTCTAATACCATTGGAGATTTCCTGGCTTCCTTGATTTTATAAATATTGTTAACATCATTATGCAGAATTTCAGTTCCTAATAGACTGTTCAATTTAGAAAGCGTATTTTCAAGTAAAATCTTCTTTTCTAAGATCTAAGGCAAAAATAACTAAATTGTTTTTCCTCAGTTTTCTTTCCAATGCTATGTTCTTTTTCTTCAAGTCACTTATTTCCTTATTAATGTTTTCAACTTTTTCATGTACTTCTCTAATGCTAATTCTTATCTCTTCCTGAGTCAATTTTGTTTGCTCTTGATTAACGTTATATAGTTTTTCAGTTTGCTCTTGATTAGCCTTTAAAATTATTCTATAAATTTCTTCAGAATTAATCATTATTCCAAAATGTATACATAACCAATTAACTAACTTATAATCAGAATAACTTATTGTATTCAAGGCCGCTGGCGGCACGGGTTTTCAATCAAGCACGATGATAAAAACTTTCTATCTGATAGTTCTCTTTTTGTATTCTCACTCATAAGCAATATTAGTCTTTATTTACTCCTTGTAACATTTTATTGCAAAATTTTTGCAACTAATGAATAGATTTTTCACAATTTTATTGTCTATATATAAACCACTTGATTGCACTTTACTATATTCTTCAGAATTTTTCCACTACTGGATCGTTTAAGTAT
Source organism: Monochamus saltuarius (assembly GCA_025584915.1). Classification (NCBI taxonomy): domain Eukaryota; kingdom Metazoa; phylum Arthropoda; class Insecta; order Coleoptera; family Cerambycidae; genus Monochamus; species Monochamus saltuarius. The sequence goes on from CM046724.1 coordinate 39,806,535, forward strand.
TCTATAATTTCACAATTATTTGCAATCGTGACACACACGTGCTCTTGCTTGCTCTCTCACATATAATGAAAGGTATATTGTGTGAAGATTATTTAAATGATCATAGATGATGTTGTCAATGGTTTTATTGGGAATGACAGGGATGCTTCATGATATTAAACATTTACTGCAGAACTATTTAGCCAATAAAATTCCTGAACGCGAATGGGAACAAGAATCTGATGACCAAGAGGAAAGCGATGTAGAAATGAGTCAGCAATGAGTCTGTATTAATATAATATTTAATAAACTTTATTATCACAAAGTGATTTTATTACTTCATATAAATTATATACCACTACCAAAAAACAATCAGTTTGTCTTTAGAAGCAATAATGAACGCTTCACAATTAATAGTTCTGCAAACAATTTTGAAAAGTTCGCTAATTATACAGTGACCTTATAACTCCAAAGAGGTGTTTATTTGTTTCGATCAAAGTGGGACACGAAATGAAAGTTGGCCCTATAATTAGAAAAGAATGAAACCTAAAACCTACCTAAAATAATTATCAAAAAATGTTCAAATCATCCATACCTACAAATAGTACCAGCGACAACTTGCAAATAAGAAGATGTAAGGCAAGACTGATTGGCCAGAGTTTTACAGTAAACCCTCCACTTCTAATAACTTTAGTAATACCATAACTAGTGAGTGTGGAAGAAACACGGAGCAAATACCTTTCTCATATGGTATATAGCGATTTGTTCTTCGTTGTTGCTCATTGTTACGTGTTTTCGAGTAATATGGCTGAAGAATTGTGATGTGTGCAATATATTAGTAGAGAATTGATAAAAAACATCAAAACGGTAAGTCGTTGTATGAAGAGGAGCTCACAAATTTTCCACTACACAATCTAATCGAAAAGGCTCATCCCATTGAACTTTTGCATTCATGGCCAAAGCTTCCGAAAGAGTATAGAGAAAATTTCATATGGATCTGCACCATCACAATCTAAATGTCACATATATAAATGGAGTCTTCAGCAATATTAATTATATATAAAATATGTAAAATAAATCAATAAAACATTTGAAATATTATTTTTTGCTTTTTTATTTTAATAAAACTATAAATAATTCAGAATTTAAAAAAACAATGTTACGGCACGAGACTTGAATTTACGAATCATTTCAGCTTCTTGTATGAGAAGTTTTAAATTTGTAAATTTGTAGGTAATGTCCCCAAGATCTGGTATCCCGTTAGGTTCAACTCTTGTCATCGCCTGATGAAAAGGCAACTTTGTTCTTCAGTTCAGTGTAAATGATGTGTAATGTAGATTTAAATATATACATTTTGCGGAATATTTTATTACCCTTTTCAACGATTTTTACATAATCAGAAAAATTTACACTTTTTGATATACTCTTTGCCTTCTTCGTTACATCGCCGGCTTTAACACAATATGCTTTGGCACCTGTACCATAAAAGCTCTTTATATGCCTTCCAGCATATTCATCTTTCAATCTCCCAATGACTGACTGCGTCTTGGGCATATTATGGATATTGTCTACAGTATAGTTAGAGGTGTCAAAATATTGAATGTTGTTTTTAATATAATGTCAGTAAAATGTTCTAAAATCAGGGAATCTGTATCGGTGTATAAAACTGTAGCATCCTCACCATATTTAGGTTTGACATAGCCATATAGAAATTGATAGTTTTTGAAATATCCAAAATTGAGAAGCCTACATAAAGTGGTTTATCATATACTGTTTTAACTTTCTCCAGCTGCACTTCTATCAGATTTTCATCAAATATGGAGCATGTTTTGAAATGTGGAAGTGCTTTTAAGGCCCTCGCACCCAATCTATTAGTCTTGTTCTCCCAGCATGAGCAAATCTTAATATTTTGTCTTTTATCAACATTTACCATCGTCTTTCCAAAAATTGAATTTATTATTAATTTGAAGGAGGTCCTCTTCAAATTCTCCCTTACCAGAATTTCTAAGTTTAGTGTTTAAATATATGTAAGGGGCTAACCACGCTGATTAAGAAAATTCTAGGATCCTATGTATTTTTCTCAATTTGAGTCCATATTTTAAACACTGTTTCAGCGTTTTGCAATGTATAATAATAATGATAATGATAATGATAATGATAATGATAATGATAATGATAATGATAATGATAATGATAATGATAATGATAATGATAATGATAATGATAATGATAATGATAATGATAATGATAATGATAATGATAATGATAATGATAATGATAATGATAATGATAATGATAATGATAATGATAATGATAATGATAATGATAATGATAATGATAATGATAATGATAATGATAATAAGGTCACCCATTTGTTCTATATGGATGACCTTAAACTCTACGCCTCCGGAGAGAGGGATTTAAATCAGTCCCTCAGAGTGGTACATGAGTACACGCAGGCGGTTGGGATGGAGTTCGGGCTGGACAAATGTGCACTGGTTCATCTCAAGAGAGGACGATGCGGTCCATACGGAGAGGACGCCCAGCTCATAGACGGAAGCATCTTTCACTATCTAGATGCCGGAGAGTCGTACACCTATTTGGGTGTCCCACAGCGGGGCACTCATGAGGTGGCAACGGTGAAAAACTCTCTCCGCGGCAGGTATCGGCACCGCCTTCGACAGATCTGGTCTTCGGAGCTGTCGGGTAAGAACAAGGTGAGTGCCACAAATATGCTTGCCGTTCCGATCCTTTGGAGTAGTGAAATGGACACAAGAAGAGCTGAGGCAACTCGATGTAGGGACCCGTAAAATGATGCATCTCCATCGGAGTTTGCATCCAAGATCGTCCGTTCCGCGGCTATACTTCCCAAGAAATCGGGGAGGCCGGGGACTCTTGAGTTTGGAGTGTCTCCAGGGCAGAGTGGTTTTGGAGGGTCCTGCAAAGTCATCAGGAGCTCGGATCCCCTTCTCTGTATGGTTCAAGACCATGAAGCAGCAGGGATAGGAGCGTTTGTGTATAAGGCAGCGAGAAGAGCAGCCGATGAACTTGGTCTCGTGTTCGATACTGAGCGGGAAAATCCAGACTCTGTCACCGAGTCGGATCCTGCTCAGTTGAAAGCCCTAATTAAAGCTGCAGAAACGCATCATCTTCTGCAGCTACATAAGGATAAGCCAATGCATGGTCTCTTCTACCGTCATCTAGAGGGGCTTGGCTTATCTGAAAGGCTGACCTTTGCTTTTTTGAGGTCAGCGGGGCTGAACTATGAGACCGAGGGATTCATAATGGCTTGCCAAGATGGTGTAATTAACACACTCGTCTGTCGTAGTCGTGTTTTGGGTATCGAGGTTCCTAATACCAGGTGCAGGGCCTGCCGCCAAGCGCCGGAGACGCTTATGCATCTCCTGTCTGCTTGTCCGATATATGCGGCCACAGCGTATATCCAAAGACACGATTCAGCCTTACGGGTGTTGTATTATCATTTACGACACTCGTATGAGATAGACGAGACGCCAGTGCTGCCTTATGCTCCGGGGGATATAGAATCCGTGGGGAATGAGAAGTGCCGAATTTATTGGAACTATTCATTCCCCACCCTCAGGCAAATCCAAGCCAATAAGCCTGATGTAGTCTTCCTCGACCACGAGCTTAGGACGATGTTTGTGATTGAGTTCTCGGCTCCCGCAGAGAACAACATCGTCCTAAAAGAGGAGGAAAAACGTAGGAAATATCGAGATTTTCTCTCCGAGCTCCGCAGGCTGTATCCAGACCACTCTGTTAAGATTGTGGTGCTAATTATAGGCGTCCTGGGTGGAATGAGACATACGTTGCTTTCTGACTTAAAGATCATACCGGCTTGTCGAAATTCGGCAGAGATCTTAGCCGGCAGAATGCAGAAGGCAATCGTCCTTGGTTCGCTACGTCTGCTCAGAACACACGATTTACGGGCGCAATGGTTACTGACTCCACGGAGTGGAGAGTGGTCATTGCTTGACTCTCCAGAACATCTCCGAATGTGTCGGAGCCTCGGAAGGTGTTTACTGGAAAAAATAATAATAATAATAATATCTCTACCCCTCATTCTAATTACAGAAATTAGCCCAGAAGTCGGAGACTTGTGCGGGAGAGGGGGCGGCATATTAGTATTAAGCAGGCCGCATTTGCGCCCAGGAACGACTTACGTTGGTAGGCCCTAACCACTATTCAGTGCAGGAATGAGGAAAACCTAGAAAACCTCATTAATTAGGGGGGTAGTCAAATATCAACCGGTATATTGACCCAAGCTAACATTATTCCACCCTACCATACCCGCAGAGAGGGTGCCAATCTTCTCCACGAATATAGATTATATACGGTCTACCGGCAGCTGGGCGCGAACCAACTCCGATCTAGTCACCTCGATTCAAGTACTAACGCCTTAAACCGCGCGACCACTGACCGACCCAATATAACATAATTATGTTTATCGTACAAGTTAGGAATTAATTTTGATTGATTTGGTTTTTGGAATTTGGTGGAATCATTTGTTCTGGACAAAAAGGTAGATCGTTGTGTTTGTCATGGAGGTTTAATGGATATTCCAAGTCTACTTCTAAAACATAGCCTTTAGCTGAATGGTCGTCAATGGTGGAACAATCAAAGTTTTCAATTTCATTGTTCTCCATCCATCTGAAATCGCCAGTAGGTAGGTAGTTTTTCATGGCTGCTCCGTACAAGTTGGTGGCATCCAGATACATGATATATGATGTTGGTTTTGTAGGGTCATAGTTAGGTAAAAATTTATTATTTGCTTCAGACTTCCTCTTACTACATTGGGATACACCTCCTCGAATTGATTTCCGAAAGAAATGTAAAGTATCTATATCAGTAAGGAGCTCTAACTTAATTGGGATATAAAACAACTCAATGAAGGTGCTGTCAAGTAATGAGCCGGATCCAATTTGTATTGCTCCAAACACACTTTTCTAAAATTCTCGAATACTTCCGCTAGTAACAGGACAGCTGATTTTAGATAAAGATCTGCATATTCTCTTAATGTTTTACAATAGAAAGTGGCCCATACATCTTTGGCTCTGTTATAATATTCATGAGAAAGAGCCCCATTAGTCAAATCATTATAAAATTTTTCTTTCGGAGGTAATGTAGTTTCTTCCAATTTTTCAAAGGAGTTCACATAACTGTCAGGAAAAATCCCTTTCCGTTTCCGTCTCTCAAAATTTTCGAATTTTAGGATATTTTCAGGAATGAATTCACCATACTTATTTACTTTTAAATCGGTTGTTGGTATCTTTGTACGAACATGGTTACAATCATTTTCTTCATGTGCTTTCAGTTGCCGCATTGTTCTAAAAGATTGCAGACACTCATCACAGATATGTATAGAACTATTTCGTCTTGATTTCTGTTTTGATACCAGTTCTGACAAGTTGGTTATTAGACAGTCGTGATTTATTCCTACAGATGTATCAGATATAAGTAATAAATTGATATGTGCAGCTTGTCGGTTTGATGTAAAATGTAAAGGTCCAACTACGTCAGTATGAATTTTACCATCTCTAAATTCGGATTCAATCCCAAATACATAGATAGAGATATTATTCTAGTCTTTCAAATTTCGGAATGTCCTTCAGCTTCTTAGGAAACTCCATACCATTAAAATTTAACAAAGTTTCATAATGTGGGTACGAACTTGTTTTTGTTGGATCACCTTGTGAAGGAAATATTCCTACATTAATGGACCATGCAAAACAAGCATTATCATTGATTTTAATATGCAATACACCTCCCTTTTTCTTCGCAATGTATGTAGGTAGTTTAATATAGGAAGATGCCGAAAGCGGTGTATATTTGTTTATGTTCACATCAAGAAACGTTATTTCCTTTAATGCCTACCCAGAAAGCCTCTCTTGAAATTGGGGATGCTTGAGATGTCATTTCTTCTATAAACTCTTCAAGCATTGTTTGTAACTCTGTTGCTTCTGCCACAATTTTATTTTTGGTATTAAAGGATTTTATTTCAGCGATATAGTAAAGTCCAAACACCTCAAAGTTTATCTTGAGAGCCTTATGATTTTGTAAATGTTTAGTAATAATGGCAAACACTCTGTTTAATTTCTTCAAAAAAATTCTTATAATCAATAAGGATTTTAGAGCTTATGGACCGAAAACTTGCTATTTTACTGGCGAAAGCACTATGCACTTTACACACACCATCTCTCATAGTAGTAAGCGGTCGATCTTTTCGATTTTTATCAGTGGGCACTTTATGTTTTTTGGATGAACCAGGAACTACAGACATTTCAACACTTTTCCTCTTCAGACATGACTTAATATGACGGTCTAAATTGCTTTTTCATAGAAAAGCTGTTTTTGCAGTATTTACACTGTTTTTTGCTCGACGAAGGCACAGTTTTATGTTGAAGAACTGGGCATAATTTAATACGACGGTCTAAATTGCTTTTTTTTAGAAAAGCTGTTTTTGCAGTATGCGCACTGTTTATTTAACGACGACGGTACATTTTTTTGTTGAAGAACTCGACATAATTTAATGAGACGGTCTAAATTGCTTTTCTTAGAAAAGCTGTTTTTGCAGTATTCACACTGTTTTTTGCTCGATGAAGGCACAGTTTTATGTTGAAGAACTGGGCATGACTTACTAATATGCCTCAGTAAGTTAAATTTATTGACAAAGTTCTTTTCACAATGTTCGCACTTCATTGTTAAAGTTACAAATAATGTTTAACTACACATCAAGTCAATTTTATACTTTATCCCCCACCTTTTCTGATGTTAACATCTATCGAAAACACCTGGAGTCTAGACAGCATCCGGTGTTATATTCAAGGTTGTTGGGTGATAACCCCGTCTAGAAATAAAAGCCACCTGGCGTCTAGACAATATCCGGTGTTGGAGTATGGTTTCTGGGATTTGTTTAAATAAGTTCTTTTAATAAAACACATTAAATATATTTTTATTTTTTATTGTAAAAAATATAAAATTGCCCACCACTAATAAGTTTTTCATCTACTGATGTGTCTATCAGTTTACAAAAAAGTCAGAAATGAAATAAAAAAGCTGAAGCAAATAAAACTAGATAAATAGTTATTAGTAGAAGATACTTAAGTTTATAGGAATTCAGACCTTTTCAAAATAACAAAAAATCAGTACTACAAAAAAAGTCGGTGTTTTTTACTTGTGACCAAGAAATCGTTAGTTTCAGCCGTTATTGAAAGTATTAACGTGTGTTCGAAATGGTTTATTCTATCGCGGAAAGAGTAGAAATTGTTGCAATTTATTATCGAAATCACGATTGCGCTAAAGCTACAGCACGAATTTTTAATGCCAATCATTCTGAAAAAAATGTAAACCACCAGTACGTTAAACACCTGATTGACAAATTTGTTGCAACAGGTTCGCTTTTAAACAAGAAACGTGAAGTAATTGGGCCAGTTCGAAATGAAGCAGTTGAAGTGGCAGTTTTGGGTCATGTACAGATGGATAATAAGCAATTTGATACATGGTGATTTTCCGGGTTGTTATGCCGTGACCTCGGTAACTGGTAGCTGCCAGAAACAGAGTTAAAATGCACATCCCTAGCATTAGCTGGGATACTTTTACCTGCCCTGGTTGTTCTCGGGCTAGGCTCTGTGGGGACAGACCCGCTATCGGTGTCTCTGGGCCTGTCCATATATTGATTTCGGTTCCTACTGTTGGTATTACGATTGCTACGGTCGGAACCGCTTCTCGGATACTGGTGGTCCTCCGAGGCGTTCCGTAGCCGCCGCTGTAACTGGTCGCATCCCATGCTTCCAAACGTTTCGCCGCTCTTCACTGTCGGCATCTTCAGTGGTGACTCTGCAAAAGCTTCGCCGCGACTGAGGTACCAGTTACCGAGGTCACGGCATAACAACCCGGAAAATCACCATGTATCAAATTACAACACTGGCCGTGAAAGCCTAAAAACCACGGATAATAAGCAATCGATTACAACTGTGTCACTGGCGTATCCCGTTCCAGTGTTCATCGAATTTTGAAAAAACACAAGTTTCATCCATTTAAGATGACGCTGGTTCAAGAGTTACATGAAGATGACTTTGATCGCCGTAACCAATTATGCGAATACTTTAGTGAACAACTTCTACTGAATCCAAATCTTCTCTACAATACATGTTTCTCCGACGAATGCACATTTATGTTGAATGGCGAAGTGAATAGACACAATTGTTGTTATTGGAGTGATACTAATCCGCATTTAATCAGGGAATTTCATACTCAGACACCTCAAAAATTGAATGTTTGGGCAGGCATTTTGGGCGACCATCTTGTTGGACCATTTTTCATCCAAGGTAATCTCAATGGAAACACCTATCTAGAATTATTGGACAGTACAATTGATCCTAGGATAACGGAGATTTTAGAAAGTGACGACAATTTACTAGAAAATGAAATAACCTTCCAACAAGATGGTGCGCCCCGCACTATGCTGCTGCTGTGCGACAATTTTTGGATGACCATTTCCCGGGGCATTGGATTGACAGAAGAGGTCCCGTCGAATGGCCACCAAGATCTCCAGATCTGTCCCCTTTGGACTTTTTTCTGTGGGGTCATTTAAAATCACGAGTGTACGCCACTCAGCCGGAAACATTGCAAGTGCTACGTCAGAGAATTGTAGAAGAATGCCGATTAATAACTGCGGATGTCTTTAATAATGTTCGAACAGAATTTGAAAACAGACTGTATTATTGTTTGGAAGTTAACGGGGGTCATTTTGAGCAATTCATCAAATAAATCTGATTTATTATTTGCTTCAGCTTTTTTATTTCATTTCTGACTTTTTTGTAAACTGATAGACACATCAATAACAATTAGGTAATGCGGTCATGTGTAGTAGATGAAAAACTTGGTGGGCATTTGTGTAGAAATTACTACGCGTAAGTTGGTTTGTCATCTTTTCGTTTGTAACCAATAATTCTGTCAAATCTCAACCGATTTCTAAAAACGATACGTCACTGTATTCGCAATGAAAAGGGCTTTAAAATGATGTGCCACAAGTGGGGTAGTTGCATTTGAAATTTTTAAGTTGGGGTTGCTAGGCATTAGGGGGATGAACATATCGAGTTGACTTGACTGTCAAAAAAGCTCCCCCCAAGAACAAAAATCGACGGGTCTCGGCGAATTTTGAAATAATATTCGGTTTTCCAATTATAGGGGGGGTCAAATTTTCGTTGGGATACCCTGTATAGGTGGATTAAAGTCTGAGCTTAAAATAGACGTATTCCTAGATAGTGAAAATGTCAAAGACATGTTACACGGTTTAAAAATTTCTTTACAATAAGTAACTTTTCGTTAGATGCACATATTATATAAAAATTTCAACGCGGGCTGCCCACAGTTAACCGCATTGTCTCGCTGATATTTGTCATGATTATAACTTATTTTGTTTAAGCTATCATCGCTATAGAAATATTTTGTCAGAGCATTCGGAGGTCTCAAATTTCCATAACTATCAAAATATACAATGCTGCTGTCTTTCTTTACATTATGCTGTCCAGTGAGTACCTGGTCCAGAGGTAATATCTAAATTGACAATACCACATTCATTTTTTCGAATTTTTGATGGTAAATTATCTTTCATAAACACTCCTCGGAAATTTGGAATATGTAGTTTTTTGGCATATTTCATCAGATCTATGTTAGTCAATGCGCGGCGAGGTAGCCTTACTGGAAGTTTTTTGTCATCAGGCATAATCCCATCCCCTTTTTGTAAGGACGCAAATATAATCCTTTTCCAATAATAGGGGTTCGTTCCAATGCTAAGTTATGTCGTTTTTCCTCTTCTAATTTTTCGTTGGCAGCTTTAGCATCATTCACAGCTTTCACTATTTCTGCTGCTCCACGTCCTATGCTTCCCAGTGCACCTAATGCGGCGAATAGGGCGATAAGAGGAAGAAATCCACCAGTTTTGGGGATTGGAATTATTCTTTTTTTAGGGTTAGATATATTTTCGGTACCGATTGATGTCAGAGCCTGCTTTGCCATGTCAATGAGGTTAACATGTGGTTTATTTCGTATTCTTTGTCGAACGCTTTGCATTGCTTGATTAAAACTGAGAGGACCTTTCCGGAGACCTTGACCTCGTTTGCATTTAGTTGCCCTTTTTTGTCGCAACCCCATTTCTAGCTTAGTTTTAGCTTTCATGGCTGCTGTAACACCAATGCGGCAATTTTTTCTCCAAGTGTTGCGTCGGAAAATTTGAACCGTTGGTATGCCTTTTCCGCCAATTCGTTATCTGCCTCGTGTCGATGTTCTAAATCGGTATGCTGATAATACACCTTATCATGGGAAAGGCAAGCTCTATCAAGAGCATTGATTCCTTGATCACCTCTGGCAAGTCTTTTTTTCAGTTTTGTGCGGGGTCCACAAAAATTGTAGGCTGGAATGTGCAGTTCGAAAGGTACCTTATTTATATATGTTCTGATGTAACACCTCAGCATAACTGACTTATTTATCAATTCTTCTCCATTGCCGACGTTTCAACTCATAGTACTTCTTTAGATTTGTTGTAAGCATGAGGATCGAAAAATTTCGTTATCTGTTGTGATGATGATGTTTTAGTCGATACATTTCAAAAAGGGTCCACTTCTTGTAGTTATAAATGTATTTAGCAAGTTTGTATGGGTAGAACCAGTTAAATGAAAAACTGCAAAAGAAGTGCCAAATGGTGTATTGAAGATTCTCTTGCAAATGAAAATTAAGCCTCATAATTGTCAAACGGATATGGGCAAGGAATTTTATAACAAACAGTTTCAGGAGCTGATGAAAAAATTTAAAGTTAATCATTACAGTACCTACTCTAGTTTAAAAGTTAGTATAGTGGAAAGAGTTAATCGTACCTTAAAAACATAATGTGAAAAAGTTTAGTCTTCAAGGAAGTTACAAATCGTTACCCATCTTACAAGATATCGTAAGCCAGTACAACAACACTCCCCATAGCAGTCACGGTCTGAAACCTGCACAAGTAAATAGCAGAAATGCAAAAACATTATCACAAACAATTTACAGTCACATAAAAACAGTGGAGTCTTCACCACCAAAGTTTAAAAAAGGTGACCTTATTAGAATATCTAAATACAGAGAAGCATTCACCAAAAGATACGTCCCTTCTTGGAGTAACGAAATCTTTAAAATAAGTTAAAGTTAACGCTACTAACCCAACAACTTTTCTCTTGGAAGATCAAAACAAGGACCACATTCAAGGTGCGTTTTATTAAGAAAAATTGCAGAAAGCTCAACACCCAAATGTCTATCTGGTAGAAAAAGTTCTTCTCAAAAAGAGGAATAAACTGTTCATTAAGTGGCTTAGTCTGGATAAAAAATACAATTCTTGGATTACTTAAAACCAATTGTTATAATTAATTTTTAACTTTAAATAAAATACTGTATATATAATATGTATTTTTATTTCATAAAAGAAAAATACGTTACACAAATATATCATTATATATTTTTACATCTATTATGTTGTAAACCTAATACAGAAACGTTTTGCATTAACAGCTATGTTGCTCCAACACACTCGCTCCTGTAGAATAGTTAAATGCATAGCTAAATGCAACCATCGGGTATCCTGAATTCAGTTCTAACTTTCTTTCTTGTTGACACATTCGGTTTCAAATATTTCTGGATAAATATATGTTACGGAAATCTGGAGTGCGTGGCGGAAGGAGACCGGCGCAGTAGAAACCTCGGCGGGGCCCAGTCATAGGAAGGGCAGTTCTAGTGGAGACGACTTACGGCGAACAGGTGTACGGCGAGCGGGCGTGCTATCACTAATAATTACTGGTGTATCTTCCCTAAATAAATGACGTTGATGTGAAAGGTGTTTCATTTAAAAATATCTTATAACAGTTCAGAAGTGGGATAGCTACGTGCTGTGTTAAGAGAAAAGTGTAGTTCCTTGGCGTTAGGGAGAAAAAGGCGAAAACGGTAAAAATGGGCGTTGGCCGTGCAACAGGTGCTTGGTGGATCGACGGCGACGATCAAAAATCAAAAGGACGGTGTGGTGTGTTTGTGTCACAGGAGGCGACTAGGCACTGAAATGAGTGACACGGAAGCCATGGAGTTGGAATTAGGCGAGGATCAACTGCTGGTGGATGAAGAGGATAATCCAGGGCCGGCGGCCGTAGGATCACCACGGCGATCCTCTAGACAGGCGGGCGTGTCTGACGGCGACCTGGCAGGCGTACCGCTGCAGGATCTAATGAAGACGTTGCTGGCGGGTGGTCTCACTGCTACCATCCAGAAAATAGCAAAGCAACAGGCAGCTCTGGTGGTGGGCGACGTGTCCGACGTGGTGGCGTCAACATCCAGGCGTAGTGATGTTTCGGCGACTAGATGCGAAGGTGGTAGCATGGAAAGGCGTTCCATAATGGTGGGACATGAAGTGGTGGATCGATTCGATCCTGATGATCCAGACACTAATATCGAGCGGTGGCTCCAAAAGATCGACCAGCTAGGCGTGATTCACGGCTGGACGAACTACGAACGATCGACCTTGGCGCAGGCGAAATTGGCGGGTGCAGCAAGACGGTGGTTCTACCAGTTAGAGGAGTACGATCTGACGTGGGACCAATGGAAAGAGAAGCTGAGAGCGGCGTTCCCCCGGCGGAGGGACTTTGCGGATATGCTGGAGGAGATGGTGGATAGGCGCAAGCTCACGGCGGAGAGCATGACGACATACTACCATTCTAAGTTGGCGTTATGCCATCGAGTTAAGATCGTCGGCGAAGATGCGGTGTCCTGTATAATCAAGGGGTTGCCGGCGGAGCTAAGGGCTAATGCGCGGGCAGCAAGGTGCCCCACCCCCGAGGCGTTATATAACTCCTTCCTGGCTGGTCTGGAGAGTTACCACGGCGAGAGTACTCCCCGGCGAATTGCATCGAGAGTCCAACTACCGCAGAGGCAGGCGAATGTCTCTCAAGCAAGTGCCGCGACGAGAGGACTAAAGAGGTGTTATAATTGCCAGCGCTTTACCGACCACGTCAGCAAGGATTGTCCTGACAGGTGGTTGACAGGTGTAGGTCCTGTGGCGAGGTAGGACATTGGGCGTCTAACTGTCCTAAAAGGCGTAACCAAGGCGAAAGCGGCGGCCCAAACCAACGAGGCGACAGTGGAAGCGGCGTAACCGGACCGGCGAAGGTAAGACTATTACTTGATCCGGCAGATAAATGTTTCAGGCAGGTGGTCTATGTCAATGGCGAGAAGGTTAAGGCGTACTTGGACACTGGTAGCGAACAGAATCTGATGCCCGAGATTGTGACACGGCGATTGAAACTCACGATTAGTTACCAGTTACATAGACATTGAGCCGACCCTGTGTTAGCTGACCTACACCATAAGTGATAAAGTGCGGTAGAAGTGCTGACAAAGATTCCTGTCGAAGTTTATCTTTTTATACCGTATATTATCAATAACCTTATGTTAATTCCAGAAATTATCTATTGTTCATTGTTCCTAGTGCACGAGGCAATCTAGTAATTTGTATTACGTATGTTTCATGTATATATATATTTTTTAGACTTTTTCAGCTTCAGTTCAGTTCAGTCTTAATCAAGTCAAAACGCTGTTAAAGATTTGAGCTAACTCTGTTTCGATCTTAGTAAAATACCTGCTGTTAGTTAAATAAAACACAATTAGAAAGAATGAATATCTTTTTTGGGTAGTTAGTTTAATTAACAAGAGTAAAAGCTGAGTCCAAAACCAACCAAAGAAGCGGAGGGGCTTCTTCGAACCAAGAACTGCAAGAAGCTCAACGTCACTGGCGCAGTCGGAAACGGATCTGATAGTCACTGTTTAGAAGAAGACATAGTGCCTTTTTGGAAAGTGTTTTTTCTACTGACAGGACTACTGCAAGTTAAGAGTGTTTCGAGAAGAGAACTGAATATTCCTTGTCGACATACGGGGGCCATCTTCTAGGACACAAACCCAGAAAATTGGCTAGCAACCTACTGGAGGATCGAATATCCCTGAACAGGTTTAGAAAGAAAAAAACACCAAAATCAAGCAATCACACAAAGCAAAGCTGCACACAAACAAGGTTAGTCATTTTTTCTCATAATCCATTTTTTTTCCTTCTCACCCCAACTTTTCACATTTTTTTTGTGTAAAATAATATTCAAAAATAAAACTTGTTTTTTTATTGTTTGGAAATAAAAAATTATTCTCTCAACAAATGGTTAATGTTTAGAAATATTAAAGAAACGTCAAAAGCAAACAAAAATTTTAGACAACAAACTAGAGCTAGTAGAAGTATTAATTCTGAAGATTCTGATTCAGATTTAGATAGTGTTATCCAAGATTTATCTGCGATTAGATTAGAATACGAAAAATCTAAAGGAAATAATAGTGACAATATGGCTCGTGAAATAAATTATCAGCAATTAAAATTATTTTTAGATATTATTCCAAATTTTAGTGGAGACCCATGTGAATTAAATTATTTTATTAGAGCTTGTGATGAAGTATTTGTATAGTATGCTAATGAATCTGAATTTATGAAAAAACTAATTTTTAGAGGTATAATTGGCAAACTACGAGGCAAAGCATTAACTTTAATTTCAAGTAGAATTGAATTAGACACTTGGGACAAAATAAAAGAAATTTTGAAAGTTTCTTTTACTGATCAAAGGTCATTTACTTGTTTACTTCATGAACTTCACAGTTTGAAACCAAATCCTAAAGAAAGTCCTTATAATTTTGGTATTCGTTGTCAATATACTAGAAGTTTAATTTTTTCATATATTAATAATGATAATACAATTGACCATGTACAAAAAATTGCTCAAATTTCTAATATTGAAAAATTAATTTTGGTAACATTTTTAAAATATCTTCCACCACAAATTCAAACCGGTGTTAGACTTAAAAATCCAGATTGTTTAGAAATAGCAATGCAATACGTAATAGAAGAAGAAAATTTTAATTCTATTGTAAATGAAGGAAAGAGAAATTTAAATCAACATATTCCATCTCCAAATATTAAAGCACCTGTTCAAAAATATTCTCAAATTCAACCTACTCTAAGTCAAACATTTTCACATAATAATTCACAGTTACAACAACGATTTTATGAACAAAATAAAAAAATATTTCCTAGTCAACCAATTCAAATAACTCCAAAACAAGTACCACAAAAATTTTACCCAAATCAACAAGTATTCGGCAAACAAAGTACATCAACAACCAACGTATGGAAACCCAAAAATCAAATACCTACTTATAAACCTACTCCTATGTCAACAACATCTAGGCAAACAACTACTCAACCTTATCAGTTTAAACCCCAATCGAGACCGACATTTATGGCAGAAGAATTACACAACATTGATGAAGAAATTTATACTGAAGCAATTGAAGAAAATCCAGCAGCATATGGTTATGAACAAGAAGAATTACCCATGCAAGATCAAGAAAGTATGGAAGAACAAAATAACGATGAAGAAAATTTTATCCACCTAGCCTCTGGACAGAAAATCACTTAGAATTAAATCATATTATAGATCAACGCAAATTGCCACTTATCGAAATTTCAGGATTTCATAGACCTTTACGTTTTCTTATTGATTCTGGTAGTCATATATCTTTAATGAACCCTGTTTTAGTAAAAATATTTCCCAGAGTGCATCATTATAAAACCAAGTTTAATAAAAGCATCTTGTGGTCAACAAACAGCAAAATTTGAGGCACATATCCCAGTTTTTAAAGAATTTCAAGCAAATGGAAAAATTATTTTCACTTTATTTGACTTTCATCCGTTTTTGATGGATTAATCAGCTTTACAGACTTAAAAATATGGGATTTAATTGGAATTTACAAGAAGGATATCTACAGAGAAATAATTTGAAAATTCCTGTACGACAATGTTCTCCTTCAGAATATGAACACTTTAACATCACTGTTAATGAAAATGAAATTTTAAGAACCAAAATTCCAACCAACGCTGTTACCGATGAATCATATTATATCCCAGAAACAACAATTAATAATCACTGTTTTAAATCGGAATTTATCAATTATAAAATTGATTATATTAAAGGTAAAAATAATGTCGTTGCAGACGCGCTATCTAGAAATCCTTCAGATAATGTTTCTTTGATAAACGAAATAGGTGATATTGATAATGTCATTCAAGAATACTTAAACTATGAAAATAATGTTACAACAGCACATTCTGCAGATGAAATCCCTCTATTTAGTTTTCCTTATACAGAAAAACCTTTAAATCATTATAAACATCAAATGATTATTAAAGTTTCAGAATCATCCCCTGTTCCTAATTGTATTAAAGAAAAGATTTTTGATAATCAGAGATTTTACATAAATATTAGGAAAAATCATATAGATGAAGATTTAGAACAATTCATAGCTAATCTCGATAATAAACTTACATATTATTTATATTTTCCTGACAAACAACATCACAAATACTTTATAAAAATATACAAGAAAAACTTATTAGAATTCAATCAAAATTAATAATTTGTTCTTCAAAATTAACTGATATCTGTACAGATTCTGAAAAACAAGACAAAATGAATTATCATCATATTTATAAAACTGGTCATAGAGGTATTACAACTACAATTGACTCTCTAAAGAAAAATTACTATTGGCCTAGCATGACTAAAGACGTTAATAATTGTGTCATATGTCAAAAATCTAAATATGAAAGACAACCTAATAATTTTGAATTTCAACCAATTCCTATAGGTACAAAACCTTTTGAAAGAATTCATATCGATACCTTGTCAGTATCTAAAGAAAAATTCTTAACGATAATTGATACTTTTTAAAAATTTGCGCAAGCCTATCCAATTTTAGGAACAAATTCTATAAATGTCCTTGACGGATTATTAACTTTTATATCACATTATGGACTTCCTCATACAATTGTTTGTGATAATGATGTGGAATTTAATAATCAAAATTTCCTAGATTTTTGCAAAATTCATAAAGTAAATATACACTTTACTACACCAAAAAATCCGAATTCAAATAGTTACATTGAAAGATTTCATTCTACATTGTTGGAACAAATTAGAGTTAAAACGCAACAAAATCCTAAAGAATCTTTAAATAACTTAATAAAATATTCACTATTACATTATAATAATTCCATACATTCGAGTACAAACTTCACTCCTTTTGAGATCGTTTCAGGACATTTCAATACTAAAGATCCTTATGATATTGAAGAAAAAGATATAATCTCTAAATATGTGTATGACCATAAAGAAAATTAAAAGGAAAATATCAACAAATCAATGACGATATAAACAAGAAAAACTGATAAATTGGAAAAAATTAACGCAGAACGGAAAGAACCAATGACAATATCAGAACAAGACCAAATTTATCATAAAGAACAGACAAGAGATAAATTAGCAAATAAATTTTCCAAAATTTCGCCTGTAGCTCAAACAAAAATAAGGTGAAAACTGAAACATCAAAATATTCTAAGCATAATTTAAAGAAACGTAAAAATATTAATTACTAATGTTTTATTTCCAGATGAGGATATTGATCATTTTCTCGTTTATCCTTATCCATAACTTAAATAATGCAGTTATTCAAAATTAACCAACCCTATTTTACCAATGAACTTGGAAAATTCGAGAATTATTATAAGTAAACATACATTCGTCAGTTATCTAGATATTTCTGAACTGAATAAAATTAAATCTAATTTACAAGAACAAGTCAATTTTATTATTGAAAGAAAAATTTTACTGATATGTCAGACAAACTAATAAAACAAGCACAATCACTGTTATTTCAAAATGATCATTTATTAGAAACTATTTTCCCTAACATGAGACACAAACGTGGACTGATAAATCTTGGTGGTAAAATATCAAAATGGTTATTTGGCACACTTGATTCTGAGGATGGAAAAAGAATCGATACTATATTAGATTACCTTAACAATAATGATCACTTACTTAAAGATGAAATTAATAATGAAATTTCTTATTCAGGAATTTATGTCAAAAACAAATCATAGCCTTTTTCAAATCAAATCAAACATCTTAACTATAAAGAGTTTAATCGATAAATACCAGGATAGTATAAATGAAATTAATACTTTGGAATTAATTATTAATTGCCTAATAACTCTACAGAACCAATTAAATCAAATCGTTAATGCTATAACATTTGCTACTCTTAATAAAATTCATCCAACTTTGCTTTCTATAGAAAATTTGAATATTATAATAAATAAAATGCAAAACTTATACTCACTAAATCAAATTGCTCAATTCAAAAGTAAACACAGTTATTATATGTTAATTGGTATTCAACTATTATATAAAGACGAGAGAATAATTTTCTTAATTCATTGTCCAATTTTAATGACTACTGCGTTTAAAACATTTTTTTTGTATCCTGTTCCTATCCAGAATAAAATAATCCCCCCTCAAAAACCATATCTTATCCTTAATGAGAAAAATGAACTCTTTCAATATCAAGAAGAATTGTGTGAAAAGATCGAAGATACCTTTTATTGCCATAACCATCTTCAAGCCGAAGAAGATTGCATAGTCTATATTATTTTGAAGAATGAAGCCAAAAACTGTTCTACTGTGTCTGTCCATGTAGAAAAGATGATTGCAAATCAAATTTCTCCCCAAATATTTTGTTAACTACACCTTCCTACACAATAATTACGGAAGGATGTTCCATAGAAAAACATCAAGAACTTCAACCTGGGAGTTACCTAATAACAATTCCTGAAAAATGTCATTATACTATTAATCAAGAACAGTTTTCTTCCGAAAATGAAGATCTTTCGCCTGTTACAATTATTGAACTTCCATCATTGGATGTATTCAAGTTGAGAGGACGATCAAATAAAATTAAACTTAATAGCATGGATATCGAAGAGCTTTCTCATTTGGCAAAGAAAATGAATAATCATCATGAAATAGCTTTACCTGTGGAGCCAAAGGAAAATCATCCCATACCAACCTGGCTTCTTATTATTATTTGCTTTCTCATTTGTGCTATCACCTATATTGGAGTAACATGCTACTATAGAAACTGTTACCCTTACCCAATCAAACTATTTAGAAGGAAGAAAAATCCGAATGAGGCCTCTTCTCTTAATGATGATCAACCCAGCCAACCAGTCCAACCCTAGGTTTCCATTTTAGGCGGGAGGAGTTACCTGTTACATAGACATTGAGCCGACCCTGTGTTAGCTGACCTACACCATAAGTGATAAAGTGCGGTAGAAGTGCTGACAAAGATTCCTGTCGAAGTTTATCTTTTTATACCGTATATTATCAATAACCTTATGTTAATTCCAGAAATTATCTATTGTTCATTGTTCCTAGTGCACGAGGCAATCTAGTAATTTGTATTACGTATGTTTCATGTATATATATATATTTTAGACTTTTTCAGCTTCAGTCAAAACGCTGTTAAATATTTGAGCTAACTCTGTTTTGTTCTTAGTAAAATACCTGCTGTTAGTTAAATAAAACACAATTAGAAAGAACGAATATCTTTTTCTGGGTAGTTATT
The DNA here is from genome assembly GCA_025584915.1 of Monochamus saltuarius. Lineage (NCBI taxonomy): Eukaryota > Metazoa > Arthropoda > Insecta > Coleoptera > Cerambycidae > Monochamus > Monochamus saltuarius. Next base: position 39,826,098 of record CM046724.1, read on the forward strand.
TTAATTAACAAGAGTAAAAGCTGAGTCCAAAACCAACCAAAGAAGCGGAGGGGCTTCTTCGAACCAAGAACTGCAAGAAGCTCAACGTCACTGATTGGCGAAGAAGGGCGGGGACAGATTTTACACGGTTTTGGCGGCGGCGTTGTTCACAGTAAGGGGAGTGTCCAGTTTGATATGGCAATGGCGGATTGTCAACTATTCATCACGGCGTTGGTGACAGATTCTGACATGGGGCCAATAGAATTACTTCTAGGTCAACCGGCCATCAATAGTCCTGGAGTGACTATGGTTGTTAGGGGCGGTAAAACCTTTTTGACTACTGTTCCTGACATCAACGAACTCCTGAGATGCATCAGCATTGGCGAAGGCGAGGCGAGACCGAGGGCTGTCTTGGCGGAAGACGTAACCCTTCAACCGAACATGGTGAACCGGGTGAGGGTAGACATTCTTGATGAGGTACACGGCGTACAGTACCACATGGGTAAAAAGGAGTTCCCTTGTGGCGTGTCCTCAGTCGTGATTCCGGCGGGAATACTAAGAGGACAACAAGAGGAAATTACGGTGGTGGGCCTAGGCGATAGCGGCGTAGAATGGAAAAAGGGGCGACTAATATCACGGTTGGAGGCGTGCCTACCGGATCCAAAGGCGACAGCGGCCGGCGGCCACCAGGTGAGAGTTTTAACTGCATCTTGTAACGATCTAAATACTTTAGGCGTTTATTTGACTTGTTACGTCGTAAGTTTAATTGTTTTTCTAGAGGTGATGGCGATCTTGGTCTAACAAGCCTAGGGCAGATGCAGATTAAATTATCTGTCTATTTCAGACCTTACAGGTTATCGTACCACGAAAGGGCGCTGGTGAGGGACAAGGTGCAGACCCTTGTAGAAGCTGGCGTTATAAGGGAGAGCGAGTCGACGTACGCTAGTCCTATCGTTTTAATTCCCAAAAAGTCTGGCGAGGTGAGGATGTGTGTTGACTATAGGGCGTTAAATGCGATCACTGTCAAGGACAGGTACCCACTTCCGTTGATATCGGATCAACTAGACCAATTGGCGAATAAGAATTTGTTTACGTCGTTGGACCTGGCGCAAGGTTTTCATCAAGTACCAGTGCATCCGGAGTCGGTGGATAAAACGGCGTTTATAACTCCCGATGGTCACTACGAATACCTACGAGTACCTTTTGGTGTATGTAACTCGCCGGCGGTTTTTCAGAGAATTATTCATAAAATGTTGAGTAAGATGAAATACGGCGAGGTGTTGGCGTACATTGACGATTTATTGATACCTTCCTCTGGCGAAGACGAGGGCATACGATTGCTAGGGTTGGTGCTAGATCTCATTGAACAAGCAGGCGTGAAGCTTAAGCTGGAGAAATGTTCTTTCTTGCAGGGTAGCATTGAATATCTAGGGCACGAGATCAGTGGCGAGGGGATCCGACCCGGTAGGCGGAAGATACAGGCGGTGCTAGACTTTCCTGCTCCCCAGGATGTCCATGGCGTGCGACAGTTTATGGGATTGTCCTCATATTTCAGGAAATTTATTTATAATTTTTCAGTGCTGGCGAAGCCATTGACGGAACTTACGAAAAAGGATGTCCCATGGCGATGGGAGAATGAACAGCAGCAGGCGTTTGGCGTGCTTAAAGAAAAGCTGGCGTGCAGACCACTTTTGGCGGTTTACGATGGCCAGGCTGACATCGAGGTTCATACCGATGCGAGTAAAGTGGGCGTGTCTGGTATTTTGTTACAGAAGGCGTCTGATAAGCGATTGAGACCGGTGGAGTATTACAGTAGGGCGACCACGGCGCAAGAACAGGTGTATCATAGCTACGAGCTCGAAACCTTGGCGGCGGTTGAGTCTATTAAACGTTTTAGGGTGTATTTAGTGGGCGTACACTTTAAAGTGGTAACTGATTGTGTTGCAGTAAGAGCGGCGTTGCTTAAAAGGGACCTGATTCCACGGATAGCTCGGTGGTGGCTAACAATACAAGAATACGACATGGAGGTGGAGTATCGGCCAGGCAGGCGTCGATGCATTAAGTCGTAACCCAGTAAACGTACGGGTGGTGTCATTGGCGGATGACGATTGGTTTCTGACAGTACAGTTACAGGACCCCGCAGCGCAGGAGCTTGTGCGGCGGTTACTGTCCGATGTCCCGGGAGATATCAAGTGTAACGGTTAAATTTTATTTCGGCATAATTAATGAAACTTGGAAACGCCCAGTACATCAAATTCATTTAAATATTGTTCTAGACCTAAACCATAGGCAACTTTAATTTCATTTCCTTAGTAAATATAAAATTAAACGCGTCGATTCATTAAAGACCCGCAAAAGTATTAACTGTTTTTGTCAGGATTAAGATAGTGGGACGGTTTTTCTAGGATTATAATTTCCAAGCCGCGCTCGCTAAGGTGTGTCTCGTGTAGCAAATTTTTCCAATTATTTAAATAACAATTGTGTTACCTCAGAAGAGGATTTTGAGTTGGAAATTTTGTGGAAAGTTGTATTCTTTTGGGTGCATTTTGGTGGTACGCATCGTTTATTTTTGTGGAATACAATTTCAGCAGTAGCTGGATTTTAGTGCACTTAGCAATTGTAATATCAGGCTGGAACATTTTTATTCCCTATAATTCTCCCTGGAATATTGAAAAGAAAGCCAACCACCATCTTTGTAAGTAAAGGCCTCCTTTTATAATCACTTATACAGGATGTCATCCTTTATAGGGCTTTTTACCGAGGGTTTTAGTGAACCCATACAATATACAGTGTGCTTCGGTGCATATGTATCTCCATCTGCTAGAGTCCCATTCGCTGCTAGGTAGATTTACGGCTCTACATTGGATGCTACCCAGGCTCCAACCTAGATTTTGGTGAAATCTGTTCCTGACTGTCTTCGGGTTTTCACCGTTCCTATCACGTCTACTACAGCTACAGGGACATCAGTGAAATCATCATAAGCAGATAAGCTCTTCCGATTTTCTTTTACTACGTATATATTTATTTTCCGTTATTGTCTATGGTTATTACACAATTTTATATATATGTATCTATTTCCAGTTAATTAAGATTATCAATTATTATAGACTAAGAAAAAGAAAACGCAATTGAATATTATTATAGGTTACATTTTCTCTAAATAATTAATAATAAATTACTTGCATAGTAATTTCGTTTAGTCCTATAATCTAACCAATAACATATAGAAATATTTATATAATTGCTTAATTGATTATATACGGTCAAATTAATTAACTAGTGATTATTTCGTGAATATATATTATAGTTATTAACATCATTTACTTAGTAAGCCAATGCCTGTGCATACTGTACACCTATCGTGATCACGAACGGTTCCAAATTTCACAATTACTAATGTTTATTATTTTCTCTTAATACGTTAATGTTTATTTGATGTGATGAAACATATTAGTGGTAAATAAATGTTGTGATTTCACCAATTTATCATTATTATATTTATCTTTATGCTACTAGTTCGTAATTAGGCTGTATTAATACTAGTTAGAATTGGACTTAACCTTTAGTAGCCGAGGGTTAAGTAGCCTTAAACCCTAGGGCAACATGGTTACTGGCGCCCATACAAAATAAAAACGGTCCTCCCTTTAAGAGAAAAAAAGGTAGACCGCACGACCAGCTCCGGCTGTCGGCTAGCCTAGGGTTTTGCACTTCCATCTTTGGACCTTTTTAGACCAGGACATTTAAATCAGTCCTCTGCTAAAAGGAAGGTAGCAAATTGCCGCCCAACGCGGGGCACAAGAAATAAAAATAAAAACATTTTTTTTATTGCCACAAAAAAAAACAAATAATTAAAAGAAAATTAAATTATTCTAGTTTTGATAGGAAAAAAAAAATTGGTCGATTATAGGATTTCACTAATAATTCTTAATTAGGTTAGTTCATGCTTATAAATTGTAACCTTGTTGTTTTTTTTTAATATTCTGGTAGGTAGGTTTAAAATATTTCAATTAAAATGGCCGGTCCAAAAATGATTTTGGAAGTTAATCGGTTAGAAAAAGATGAGTTGATTTATGAACTAGCATTTAGGGGTATAAAAGATAAAACAACTGTAGCCGATATGCGTAAAACTTTGCGTAATATCCTTAAGTTAGAAAAATCCGGTTCCTCATTAACTTATCCAAAGTATCCATTTAAATTTGAAGAGGATTATGACTATCTCACTAGTAAAGTTTCTGAAATTCAGGCTCTTGTCAATGTTTTTAACGATAATGATTCTAGTTCACATTTTAAAAATAATGTCCAAATTAGCACATTGTTTTGAAAGAGCTAATCGTTCAAAGGCATCGTCAGAGACAGAATTGTGCCAGAGATCTCAGTTGTTAGTATCCATACTTGATATTCACTCTACCCTAACTCACAAAGCTCGTAGATTTAAAAGATCTTCTCAGTCCAGTATACTTTTAGATGTACAAAATGCTGAAGGTAGTTCTGAATCAGGAGATGAATGTTCTCTTTCGGATGATAGTGACAATCATGTAGGTTCTTCTCCTTGTGTACCAGCTATAGCTCTTCCTGTGGATAAACCCAAATCCGTTCCAGTGTACAAGTGGAACCTTAAGTATGATGGACCCCCAATGTCACTTAATGCTTTTCTTGAAAGTGTCACGGAATTACGAATATCTAGGAATATTTCTAAGGCACAGTTATGTGCTTCGGCTAGTGATCTTTTTACAGGAAAGGCTAAGATTTGGTACAATTCAGTTAAGAGTCGAATTCAATCATGGGATGAATTGGTCGATGAACTAAGGAAGCAGTTCCTTCCAAGCGATTACAATGATCGACTTTATGAAGAAATAAAACACCGAACCCAAGGTCCTAATGAGTCTATAGGTCTCTATATAGCAACAATGGTTAACCTGTTTAATCGTCTTACTTGTCCTGTCTCTTCCAATTGTAAGCTGAAGATTCTTCTTAAAAATATAGCCCCTTTTTATCAAAGTCAGTTGGGACTTATTAAAGTTACTTCTATTGATCAGTTAGTTGAATTGGGTAGGCAAATGGAAGAGAGAAAGGAATCAATTGAATCATTTGTTCCCCCTCCACGACATAGGAAGGTCATGGAACCCGACCTAGCCTACGTTTACTCTGAGCCAGGTCCAAGTACGTCAAGGTCATCAACTTCTACTAATTGTGACACAATGTCTTCAAATAATGTAAATTGCTGGAACTGTAAGTTGCCAGGCCATCGAGCAGTTCAATGTGATAGGCCTAAAACTAAGTATTGTTTCAAATGTGGTTATTCCAATCATACTGTTAGATCTTGCCCAAGGTGTTCTAGGCGTACGGGAAACGGTCACGGGAGTCATTAAGTGATCGTGAAATGATTTCCCAGTCAAATTCAACGATCTCTCGTTATCCACCATCCTCAACCTTGTTATCCACCAATCAATCTGCGATCCTCAATTTTATCCTTGCGCATGCTGATGGAGATGAACGACCCTATCTATCTGTCAAAATTTTAGGTGTTTCAATTCAAGGTTTATTAGATAGCGGAGCATCTAAGAGTATTGTAGGAGGATCTGGATGGCGAATTTTAGAAAGGTTAGGACTTAAATTAAATTCTACAGAGCACGTAAAGTGTACGGTAGCTAATGGAGATAGTTGCTATAGTATTGGGTATGTTAATGTCCCATTTTCTCTGGAGGATAGGGTAATAATTTTAAAGGTTCTTGTTGTACCAACAGTGCCTCAGGTGCTAATTCTAGGCGCGGATTTCTGAAACGAATGGGAATCGTACCAGATTTGCGGCATGGTAGCTGGAAATTTTCGTCAGATCCTTCCTGCGCTGAAGTATTTACTCACTCAGTTTCATTGCAGTCTCAAACCGAATTAACTACTGAACAACTTACAAAATTGAATAAATTAGTAACTGATGCATTCGAGGACATGGGTAATAGTTTGGGTTGTACCAGTCTTGTAGAACATGAGATTATTACTTCATCCAAGCCAATCAAACAGCGGTATTACCCGGTGTCTCCGGTTATGCAAGGTCATATTTCCAAAGAACTTGACAAACTTTTGGCTGAAGGTATCGTGGAACCAAGTTCGAGTCCTTGGTCTTCCCCCATTCTTCTCGTGAAGAAGTCGGATAATTCCTGGAGATTTGTTGTGGATTTTCGAAAATTAAATCAAGTCACTCAACGTGATGCCTACCCGTTACCCTATGTGTCAGCCACCTTAGATAAGTTAAGAGATGCACGTTATTTATCATCATTAGATATTAAGTCAGCATATTTCCAAGTTCCTTTAGCGTCATCTTCTCGACCTTTAACTGCCTTTACAGTTCCTGGGCGTGGGTTATTTCAATTTCGTAGGTTACCAATGGGTCTCTCTAACGCTCCTGCAACGTGGCAGCGACTCGTGGATCAAGTACTTGGAGCTGACCTAGAGCCACATGTATTCGTCTATCTGGACGATATAGTAGTCGTAACTCAGTCTTTTGAAACCCATATCAAAATTTTGTCTGAAGTGTTTTCCCGTTTAAAAGCAGCAAATCTTACTGTATCTAAGGAGAAATGTCAGTTCTGTCGGCCAGAGCTTCGATACCTAGGATATATAGTCAATCGTAATGGACTTCACGTTGATCCTGAGAAAGTTAGCGCAATTATGAATATCCCTACTCCTACTAATGTGTCTGAGATAAGGAAAATAATTGGTCTTGCTTCTTGGTATAGAAGATTTGTCCCAAATTTTTCCACCTTGATTGCTCCTTGTCAAATCTAACTCGGAAGAATAAGCCTTACATATGGGATCAGTCTTGTGATGATGCATTTCAGTCCATTAAGGATCATCTTGTTTCGGCTCCAGTATTAAGTTGCCCCAATTTTTCTTTACCATTTATAGTACAGACTGATGCTTCAGGTTTCGGCATAGGCGCGGTATTGAGTCAGGAATACGCCGAAGGTGAAAAAGTTATCTGTTACATCTCAAGGTCCCTTAGCCGTAGTGAACGAAATTACAGTACTACTGAGCGCGAGTGTTTAGCTGTTTTGTGGGCGATTGAAAAGCTAAGGCCCTATCTTGAAGGTTCTCCATTTACTGTTATAACGGACCACTACAGCTTAGTATGGTTAAATAACTTAAAGAATCCTACCGGTCGTCTCGCGCGATGGGCCATAAGACTTCAGTCTTATGACTATACGGTTATCCACCGCAAGGGTAAAGACAATATTGTGCCGGACACATTATCCCGTACTGTACCTGTTTTAGATGTCATTTCTACCGATAATTTATCTCCCTCTGACTTGAAATTAGATAAATGGTATACAGCACTTCTTAGTAAGGTAACTAAAAATCCTCATAAATTTCCCACCTTTAGAGAGCAGGACTCAAAGCTTTACAAGCATGTTAAACCTCGTTATCCCGAATTAGCGTCTCCTAAAGATTGTTGGCGAGAAGTTGTGCCTCGAGAAAAACGTAAATCGATAATTGAAGAAATCCATTCTTCTTTGTGCCATGCCGGCGTTTACAAAACTTTCCATAAATTGTCCGAGTCGTATTATTGGCCAAAAATGAGGGCAGACGTATCAGCCTTTGTTAAGCGTTGTAAAACTTGTTTGGCCACAAAGCCTGAACAACGACCACCTTCAGGATTAATGCTGAGTTCTTCCGTAACCATTTCTCGTCCATTTGAATTGTTATGTGCCGACATCATTGGTCCTCTTCCTAGAAGTACTTCTGAAATAGTTATATTCTTGTAGTAGCAGATTGTTTTAGTAAATTTCCGATATTATTTCCGTTACGTTCTGCTACTGCCTCGAAAATCTGTTATTTGATTGAAGAGCAAATATTTTTAGTCTATGGTTGTCCCAGATCTTTGATAGTCGACAATGGCGTACAATTTCGTTCCAAAGAATTCTGTAGTCTAATGGAGTCATACGGAGTTAATATAAAATATACGGCCTATTATCATCCGCAAGCCAATCCCTGTGAGCGTATAAATAAGGTCATTAAAACCATGTTAGCTTCATATGTTTCTGAAAACCATCGAATATGGGATAAAAACCTTGCAAGAGTAGGCTGTGCAATTCGATGTGCCAAACATGAAGTAACAACTTTTTCTCCTAATTTTATAGTTTTCGGCAGAGAAATATCACTACGTGGAGATGGTTTACATGCGGATGCCGCGATTAAATTTGACAGAACAAGTCTCAAAGACGAACGATCTCGTGGATTCGAACGGGTTTATACCGACATTAAGTCCAAATTGCATAAAGCTTATGAACGAAGCAAGCATGATTACGATCTTCGACGACGTGATACGCAGTTTTTGCCGAACCAACTTGTGTGGCGTCGCAATTTCGTCCTATCGGACGCTTCAAAGTTCTTTACGGCAAAACTTGCACCTAAATATATTGGCCCTTTTTCTATTGCGAAACGACTGTCCCCATGGACATACGAACTAAGAGATAACAACAATAAGAAAAGTGTGGTGTGGCATGTAAAGGACTTAAAAGCTCATCCACCTGACGAATAGTATTGATTTCTGTTTTTCCCCCATCTATTTTGTCTATATATATTTTTTTCGTTTGCTTTGTGTTCCATATTTTGTTGTTGTTGTTGTTGTTTCGTCATTAATTATGGAACATAAACGTTACCGGAAAAGATTTTTGGGAATCTTTTCCTTTAAAGTGGAAGGGGATTTGTAACGGTTAAATTTTATTTCGGCATAATTAATGAAACTTGGAAACGCCCAGTACATCAAATTCATTTAAATATTGTTCTAGACCTAAACCATAGGCAACTTTAATTTCATTTCCTTAGTAAATATAAAATTAAACGCGTCGATTCATTAAAGACCCGCAAAAGTATTAACTGTTTTTGTCAGGATTAAGATAGTGGGACGGTTTTTCTAGGATTATAATTTCCAAGCCGCGCTCGCTAAGGTGTGTCTCGTGTAGCAAATTTTTCCAATTATTTAAATAACAATTGTGTTACCTCAGAAGAGGATTTTGAGTTGGAAATTTTGTGGAAAGTTGTATTCTTTTGGGTGCATTTTGGTGGTACGCATCGTTTATTTTTGTGGAATACAATTTCAGCAGTAGCTGGATTTTAGTGCACTTAGCAATTGTAATATCAGGCTGGAACATTTTTATTCCCTATAATTCTCCCTGGAATATTGAAAAGAAAGCCAACCACCATCTTTGTAAGTAAAGGCCTCCTTTTTTATAATCACTTATACAGGATGTCATCCTTTATAGGGCTTTTTACCGAGGGTTTTAGTGAACCCATACAATATACAGTGTGCTTCGGTGCATATGTATCTCCATCTGCTAGAGTCCCATTCGCTGCTAGGTAGATTTACGGCTCTACATTGGATGCTACCCAGGCTCCAACCTAGATTTTGGTGAAATCTGTTCCTGACTGTCTTCGGGTTTTCACCGTTCCTATCACGTCTACTACAGCTACAGGGACATCAGTGAAATCATCATAAGCAGATAAGCTCTTCCGATTTTCTTTTACTACGTATATATTTATTTTCCGTTATTGTCTATGGTTATTACACAATTTTATATATATGTATCTATTTCCAGTTAATTAAGATTATCAATTATTATAGACTAAGAAAAAGAAAACGCAATTGAATATTATTATAGGTTACATTTTTCTCTAAATAATTAATAATAAATTACTTGCATAGTAATTTCGTTTAGTCCTATAATCTAACCAATAACATATAGAAATATTTATATAATTGCTTAATTGATTATATACGGTCAAATTAATTAACTAGTGATTATTTCGTGAATATATATTATAGTTATTAACATCATTTACTTAGTAAGCCAATGCCTGTGCATACTGTACACCTATCGTGATCACGAACGGTTCCAAATTTCACAATTACTAATGTTTATTATTTTCTCTTAATACGTTAATGTTTATTTGATGTGATGAAACATATTAGTGGTAAATAAATGTTGTGATTTCACTTTTCTCTCAATTTATCATTATTATATTTATCTTTATGCTACTAGTTCGTAATTAGGCTGTATTAATACTAGTTAGAATTGGACTTAACCTTTAGTAGCCGAAGGTTAAGTAGCCTTAAACCCTAGGGCAACATGGTTACTGGCGCCCATACAAAATAAAAACGGTCCTCCCTTTAAAAAAAAAGGTAGACCGCACGACCAGCTCCGGCTGTCGGCTAGCCTAGGGTTTTGCACTTCCATCTTTGGACCTTTTTAGACCAGGACATTTAAATCAGTCCTCTGCTAAAAGGAAGGTAGCAAATTGCCGCCCAACGTGGGGCACAAGAAATAAAAATAAAAACATTTTTTTTATTGCCACAAAAAAAAAAATAAAAAAAATAAAACAAATTATTAAAAGAAAGTTAAATTATTCTAGTTTTGATAGGAAAAAAAACATTGGTCGATTATAGGACGTCACTAATAATTCTTAATTAGGTTAGTTCATGCTTATAAATTGTAACCTTGTTGTTTTTTTTTAATATTCTGGTAGGTAGGTTTAAAATATTTCAATTAAAATGGCCGGTCCAAAAATGATTTTGGAAGTTAATCGGTTAGAAAAAGATGAGTTGATTTATGAACTAGCATTTAGGGGTATAAAAGATAAAACAACTGTAGCCGATATGCGTAAAACTTTGCGTAATATCCTTAAGTTAGAAAAATCCGGTTCCTCATTAACTTATCCAAAGTATCCATTTAAATTTGAAGAGGATTATGACTATCTCACTAGTAAAGTTTCTGAAATTCAGGCTCTTGTCAATGTTTTTAACGATAATGATTCTAGTTCACCTTTTTAAAAATAATGTCCAAATTAGCACATTGTTTTGAAAGAGCTAATCGTTCAAAGGCATCGTCAGAGACAGAATTGTGCCAGAGATCTCAGTTGTTAGTATCCATACTTGATATTCACTCTACCCTAACTCACAAAGCTCGTAGATTTAAAAGATCTTCTCAGTCCAGTATACTTTTAGATGTACAAAATGCTGAAGGTAGTTCTGAATCAGGAGATGAATGTTCTCTTTCGGATGATAGTGACAATCATGTAGGTTCTTCTCCTTGTGTACCAGCTATAGCTCTTCCTGTGGATAAACCCAAATCCGTTCCAGTGTACAAGTGGAACCTTAAGTATGATGGTCCCCAATGTCACTTAATGCTTTCCTTGAAAGTGTCACTGAATTACGAATATCTAGGAATATTTCTAAGGCACAGTTATGTGCCTCGGCTAGTGATCTTTTTACAGGAAAGGCTAAGATTTGGTACAATTCAGTTAAGAGTCGAATTCAATCATGGGATGAATTGGTCGATGAACTAAGGAAGCAGTTCCTTCCAAGCGATTACAATGATCGACTTTATGAAGAAATAAAACACCGAACCCAAGGTCCTAATGAGTCTATAGGTCTCTATATAGCAACAATGGTTAATCTGTTTAATCGTCTTACTTGCCCTGTCTCTTCCAGTTGTAAGCTGAAGATTCTTCTTAAAAATATAGCCCCTTTTTATCAAAGTCAGTTGGGACTTATTAAAGTTACTTCTATTGATCAGTTAGTTGAATTGGGTAGGCAAATGGAAGAGAGAAAGGAATCAATTGAATCATTTGTTCCCCCTCCACGACATAGGAAGGTCATGGAACCCGACCTAGCCTACGTTTACTCTGAGCCAGGTCCAAGTACGTCAAGGTCATCAACTTCTACTAATTGTGACACAATGTCTTCAAATAATGTAAATTGCTGGAACTGTAAGTTGCCAGGCCATCGAGCAGTTCAATGTGATAGGCCTAAAACTAAGTATTGTTTCAAATGTGGTTATTCCAATCATACTGTTAGATCTTGCCCAAGGTGTTCTAGGCGTACGGGAAACGGTCACGGAGTCATTAAGTGATCGTGAAATGATTTCCCAGTCAAATTCAACGATCTCTCGTTATCCACCATCCTCAACCTTGTTATCCACCAATCAATCTGCGATCCTCAATTTTATCCTTGCGCATGCTGATGGAGATGAACGACCCTATCTATCTGTCAAAATTTTAGGTGTTTCAATTCAAGGTTTATTAGATAGCGGAGCATCTAAGAGTATTGTAGGAGGATCTGGATGGCGAATTTTAGAAAGGTTAGGACTTAAATTAAATTCTACAGAGCACGTAAAGTGTACGGTAGCTAATGGAGATAGTTGCTATAGTATTGGGTATGTTAATGTCCCATTTTCTCTGGAGGATAGGGTAATAATTTTAAAGGTTCTTGTTGTACCAACAGTGCCTCAGGTGCTAATTCTAGGCGCGGATTTCTGGAAACGAATGGGAATCGTACCAGATTTGCGGCATGGTAGCTGGAAATTTTCGTCAGATCCTTCCTGCGCTGAAGTATTTACTCACTCAGTTTCATTGCAGTCTCAAACCGAATTAACTACTGAACAACTTACAAAATTGAATAAATTAGTAACTGATGCATTCGAGGACATGGGTAATAGTTTGGGTTGTACCAGTCTTGTAGAACATGAGATTATTACTTCATCCAAGCCAATCAAACAGCGGTATTACCCGGTGTCTCCGGTTATGCAAGGTCATATTTCCAAAGAACTTGACAAACTTTTGGCTGAAGGTATCGTGGAACCAAGTTCGAGTCCTTGGTCTTCCCCCATTCTTCTCGTGAAGAAGTCGGATAATTCCTGGAGATTTGTTGTGGATTTTCGAAAATTAAATCAAGTCACTCAACGTGATGCCTACCCGTTACCCTATGTGTCAGCCACCTTAGATAAGTTAAGAGATGCACGTTATTTATCATCATTAGATATTAAGTCAGCATATTTCCAAGTTCCTTTAGCGTCATCTTCTCGACCTTTAACTGCCTTTACAGTTCCTGGGCGTGGGTTATTTCAATTTCGTAGGTTACCAATGGGTCTCTCTAACGCTCCTGCAACGTGGCAGCGACTCGTGGATCAAGTACTTGGAGCTGACCTAGAGCCACATGTATTCGTCTATCTGGACGATATAGTAGTCGTAACTCAGTCTTTTGAAACCCATATCAAAATTTTGTCTGAAGTGTTTTCCCGTTTAAAAGCAGCAAATCTTACTGTATCTAAGGAGAAATGTCAGTTCTGTCGGCCAGAGCTTCGATACCTAGGATATATAGTCAATCGTAATGGACTTCACGTTGATCCTGAGAAAGTTAGCGCAATTATGAATATCCCTACTCCTACTAATGTGTCTGAGATAAGGAAAATAATTGGTCTTGCTTCTTGGTATAGAAGATTTGTCCCAAATTTTTCCACCTTGATTGCTCCTTGTCAAATCTAACTCGGAAGAATAAGCCTTACATATGGGATCAGTCTTGTGATGATGCATTTCAGTCCATTAAGGATCATCTTGTTTCGGCTCCAGTATTAAGTTGCCCCAATTTTTCTTTACCATTTATAGTACAGACTGATGCTTCAGGTTTCGGCATAGGCGCGGTATTGAGTCAGGAATACCCCGAAGGTGAAAAAGTTATCTGTTACATCTCAAGGTCCCTTAGCCGTAGTGAACGAAATTACAGTACTACTGAGCGCGAGTGTTTAGCTGTTTTGTGGGCGATTGAAAAGCTAAGGCCCTATCTTGAAGGTTCTCCATTTACTGTTATAACGGACCACTACAGCTTAGTATGGTTAAATAACTTAAAGAATCCTACCGGTCGTCTCGCGCGATGGGCCATAAGACTTCAGTCTTATGACTATACGGTTATCCACCGCAAGGGTAAAGACAATATTGTGCCGGACACATTATCCCGTACTGTACCTGTTTTAGATGTCATTTCTACCGATAATTTATCTCCCTCTGACTTGAAATTAGATAAATGGTATACAGCACTTCTTAGTAAGGTAACTAAAAATCCTCATAAATTTCCCACCTTTAGAGAGCAGGACTCAAAGCTTTACAAGCATGTTAAACCTCGTTATCCCGAATTAGCGTCTCCTAAAGATTGTTGGCGAGAAGTTGTGCCTCGAGAAAAACGTAAATCGATAATTGAAGAAATCCATTCTTCTTTGTGCCATGCCGGCGTTTACAAAACTTTCCATAAATTGTCCGAGTCGTATTATTGGCCAAAAATGAGGGCAGACGTATCAGCCTTTGTTAAGCGTTGTAAAACTTGTTTGGCCACAAAGCCTGAACAACGACCACCTTCAGGATTAATGCTGAGTTCTTCCGTAACCATTTCTCGTCCATTTGAATTGTTATGTGCCGACATCATTGGTCCTCTTCCTAGAAGTACTTCTGGAAATAGTTATATTCTTGTAGTAGCAGATTGTTTTAGTAAATTTCCGATATTATTTCCGTTACGTTCTGCTACTGCCTCGAAAATCTGTTATTTGATTGAAGAGCAAATATTTTTAGTCTATGGTTGTCCCAGATCTTTGATAGTCGACAATGGCGTACAATTTCGTTCCAAAGAATTCTGTAGTCTAATGGAGTCATACGGAGTTAATATAAAATATACGGCCTATTATCATCCGCAAGCCAATCCCTGTGAGCATATAAATAAGGTCATTAAAACCATGTTAGCTTCATATGTTTCTGAAAACCATCGAATATGGGATAAAACCTTGCAAGAGTAGGCTGTGCAATTCGATGTGCCAAACATGAAGTAACAACTTTTTCTCCTAATTTTATAGTTTTCGGCAGAGAAATATCACTACGTGGAGATGGTTTACATGCGGATGCCGCGATTAAATTTGACAGAACAAGTCTCAAAGACGAACGATCTCGTGGATTCGAACGGGTTTATACCGACATTAAGTCCAAATTGCATAAAGCTTATGAACGAAGCAAGCATGATTACGATCTTCGACGACGTGATACGCAGTTTTGCCGAACCAACTTGTGTGGCGTCGCAATTTCGTCCTATCGGACGCTTCAAAGTTCTTTACGGCAAAACTTGCACCTAAATATATTGGCCCTTTTTCTATTGCGAAACGACTGTCCCCATGGACATACGAACTAAGAGATAACAACAATAAGAATTGTGGGGTGTGGCATGTAAAGGACTTAAAAGCTCATCCACCTGACGAATAGTATTGATTTCTGTTTTTTTCCCCATCTGTTTTGTCTATATATATTTTTTTCGTTTGCTTGTATTCCATATTTTGTTGTTGTTGTTGTTGTTTCGTCATTAATTATGGAACATAAACGTTACCGGAAAAGATTTTTGGGAATCTTTTCCTTTAAAGTGGAAGGGGATTTGTAACGGTTAAATTTTATTTCGGCATAATTAATGAAACTTGGAAACGCCCAGTACATCAAATTCATTTAAATATTGTTCTAGACCTAAACCATAGGCAACTTTAATTTCATTTCCTTAGTAAATATAAAATTAAACGCGTCGATTCATTAAAGACCCGCAAAAGTATTAACTGTTTTTGTCAGGATTAAGATAGTGGGACGGTTTTTCTAGGATTATAATTTCCAAGCCGCGATCATAGGTGTGTCTCGTGTAGCAAATTTTTCCAATTATTTAAATAACAATTGTGTTACCTCAGAAGAGGATTTTGAGTTGGAAATTTTGTGGAAAGTTGTATTCTTTTGGGTGCATTTTGGTGGTACGCATCGTTTATTTTTGTGGAATACAATTTCAGCAGTAGCTGGATTTTAGTGCACTTAGCAATTGTAATATCAGGCTGGAACATTTTATTCCCTATAATTCTCCTGGAATATTGAAAAGAAAGCCAACCACCATCTTTGTAAGTAAAGGCCTCCTTTTTATAATCACTTATACAGGATGTCATCCTTTATAGGGCTTTTTACCGAGGGTTTTAGTGAACCCATACAATATACAGTGTGCTTCGGTGCATATGTATCTCCATCTGCTAGAGTCCCATTCGCTGCTAGGTAGATTTACGGCTCTACATTGGATGCTACCCAGGCTCCAACCTAGATTTTGGTGAAATCTGTTCCTGACTGTCTTCGGGTTTTCACCGTTCCTATCACGTCTACTACAGCTACAGGGACATCAGTGAAATCATCATAAGCAGATAAGCTCTTCCGATTTTCTTTTACTACGTATATATTTATTTTCCGTTATTGTCTATGGTTATTACACAATTTTATATATATGTATCTATTTCCAGTTAATTAAGATTATCAATTATTATAGACTAAGAAAAGAAAACGCAATTGAATATTATTATAGGTTACATTTTTCTCTAAATAATTAATAATAAATTACTTGCATAGTAATTTTGTTTAGTCCTATAATCTAACCAATAACATATAGAAATATTTATATAATTGCTTAATTGATTATATACGGTCAAATTAATTAACTAGTGATTATTTCGTGAATATATATTATAGTTATTAACATCATTTACTTAGTAAGCCAATGCCTGTGCATACTGTACACCTATCGTGATCACGAACGGTTCCAAATTTCACAATTACTAATGTTTATTATTTTCTCTTAATACGTTAATGTTTATTTGATGTGATGAAACATATTAGTGGTAAATAAATGTTGTGATTTCACTTTTTCTCTCAATTTATCATTATTATATTTATCTTTATGCTACTAGTTCGTAATTAGGCTGTATTAATACTAGTTAGAATTGGACTTAACCTTTAGTAGCCGAGGGTTAAGTAGCCTTAAACCCTAGGGCAACATGGTTACTGGCGCCCATACAAAATAAAAACGGTCCTCCCTTTAAGAGAAAAAAAGGTAGACCGCACGACCAGCTCCGGCTGTCGGCTAGCCTAGGGTTTTGCACTTCCATCTTTGGACCTTTTTAGACCAGGACATTTAAATCAGTCCTCTGCTAAAAGGAAGGTAGCACAAGGCGACTTATAAGATCAAACAAGGGCGATTATACCGCATCACCTCTAATGGCGATAGGTTGTATGTACCGGCGATGGCGCGATTTAATCTTCTTAGGAAGCATCATGATGACATTGGACACCCGGCGAGCGAACGGTGTTTGGGGCTAGTATCGGCGACATACTGGTTTCCTAAAAAGAGGCGTTTTGTATCCAAGTATGTCAAATCGTGTTTACGGTGTGGATTTGCCAAAGGTCAGTATGGGCGGGGCGAGGGGCTTTTGCATCCAATTAAACGGCGACCAATCCCATTTGACACGGTGCATGTCGATCATTTGGGACCATTTGTTAATATTGTCCGGGGACACTCCTACATCCTAATGGCGGTGGATGGTTTTACTAAATTTGTAATAGCGAAACCTTGTAAGACTTTAAATACGTCTGAGGCGATTCAGCGACTTGGCGAGGTCTTCGGCGAGTTCGGATATCCGCGGCGTGTGATTACCGACCAAGGTAAAGCGTTTAAAAGCAAGGCGTTTAAGGCGTTTCTGGTGGATAGGGGAATTAGGCAGGTTATGAACGCCGTGGCGACCCTTAGGGCGAATGGGCAGGTGGAAAGACCCAATAGAACTATCGTAGAGGCCTTATCCTCTACAGCGGAGGCGGAAGGACGTTGGGACGATGCTTTGCCTGATGTTGTCTGGGGCCTTAATAATACAGTCAACGCGGGTACATGCTTTGCTCCTGCGAGCCTGATGTTCTCCCACAGTCGTGGAAAAGTAGCCGACTTGGCGGGCGAGCTAGCTAGCGACTCACAAACCGGTGTAGGTTTTGAGAACACGGAGAATAGTTCTCAGGTCACGGCGGATGACCAAAGGTGCACGGCGGAGGCGGAAATACCTGGTGTCGAAAGAAGTGATTAGACTATCGGCGCGGCGGGCGAATCTGATACAGGTGAGATCAGAGTAAACGACACCGAACCGAAGCAGCAGGGTGACGATCTTGCACATGCTTCAATACCGGCGGGCGTCCCTCGGCGGAACGGAACTATCACTAGGCGCAGTGAAAGGCTACTACGGCGGAAATTCCCGACTGAACAAACAGATTCGAGCGGTAGTACTCAATCTGAGGCGATAGTGAACCCGGCGGCTGAGGTGTCACTTGAGGACGGCGATCCAACAGATTTCGGTGATGGCCAAGTACATAAAAACAGAGCTAAGGCGTTGGCTAATATAAATAGGCGGGGCGTAATGATGAAACGGCGTTATGATCGGCGCAGGAAGGCGGCGACTTCCTATAAGGTAGGTGACCTTGTACTGTGGCGGAAATCGGCGGCTCCAAGGGCTGGCGTAGGTCTGAGTCATAAATTGGAGAATAAATTCGATGGACCCTATCGAATTTGCAAGGCGTTGGCCAAAGACCGTTATCTGATAGAGGCGATAAAAGGCGTTAGAGGGTCTGGTGTGTAGCTCAGCTCCTGACGAATTAGGCATTTAATTCGTCATAGAATTAGTTGTACAACTTATGAGGACATTGTTGTTGCAGGATGGCCGACTGTTACGGAAATCTGGAGTGCGTGGCGGAAGGAGACCGGCGCAGTAGAAACCTCGGCGAGGCCCGGTCATAGGAAGGGCAGTTCTAGTGGAGACGACTTACGGCGAACAGGTGTACGGCGAGCGGGTGTGCTATCACTAATAATTACTGGTGTATCTTCCCTAAATAAATGACGTTGATGTGAAAGGTGTTTCATTTAAAAATATCTTATAACATATACAATAGTTCCAACACCCACCATAGCAATATTTTCCCTGTTGCTGTATTGATGTGGTTGTATTATATTTCAAGATTTGGAAAAAACATTCCCCTCATGTTTTCTTAAACCATCCATCAGTACTTTGAAATATATATCAAACTGATAACTTCTCAATATTCTAATTTGGTATTTTACAAGTGGTAATATTTCCTAAAGTCTACAGATTGTTTTGAATCCCAAGTAGGCGTTACTGTCTTCTTTCACTTTCACGTAATCACACGATTTGTTTGAAAATTGTTCGAACTGTAAAGTGAAACCATCGGTCTTTATTGATTCTAACTCATCAACGGAATATAAATTTTTTGTAATTACTCCTTGGTAACTTAAAAAAGTATTCCATGTACTTTCATCAAATATAACTTGATCGCCTTTTTCCATAAATTACTATGCAAGGCACAAAGGGAAAAATGTTGCACAATCCCATTGTCACATATTTGGTCTTGTATTTGTTTAATTCAAAAGTCTTACTACCGATATATACACTTTTTTCACAACTTGGTAATTCTGTCTGATAAAAGCAGGATGAAGTCATTTTGATTACTGAAGTGTCTCAACTCGACTGTCTATTAAATAAGTTCTCCCCACTCCTCTATTTGCTGGATGTTCTGCTTCATGAAACCTCTTCTAGATCAAAAATGAATTACTTTTTTCAAAATAAGAGCTTGGAATGTGTTTCGATTTATCCATATCTGTAAAAAAAGTCCGTACTTTGACATCCACGCCACCATATTTGACACATTTGTATTTCACTGGGACGGGCATGTTCCATAGAATAATCACATCAAAATAATTAAACTACAGCACAGTGGCCAGAATTTCTTACACCACTGCTTGTTTTCGATTGATTCAAATTTTTTCCTAACGTTATTTTAGGAAGTAACCCACCGCCCACCACTTTGAATAGGAAGAGGAGAATTTTATTTTTTGGAAATGGTATACTTATTACTAACATGGTATTGTATCCTACATTCAAAATTAAGAAAATATAACGCTAGCTCTGAAATAAAGTAGTAATTTTTTGCTGACAGAACAAATACAGGTGTTTAGAAATAATGCAATACGTTTATTAACCTTTGACCTTCACATATCTTAACTTTTCTCTGATTACTTATGAGGTATCAATTTACATTGCAGTTTTAGCTGATATGACAATTTCAAAGAAAATAATTTATTAGATTTTAATCTTAGTGTGGAATTTTTATAAGAAATAAAGTTTCGAGTTTCGTTTAGATAGCATCCGGTGTCATATTTCAGTTCATTTGGATCGGTCAGTGCCCGCGCGGTTTAAGGCGTCAGTACTTAAATCGAGGTGACTGGATCGCTGTGGGTTCGACCCCCGCAGCCGGTAGACTGTATATAAGCTATATTCGTGGAGAGATTGGCACCCTCTCTGCGGGTATGGTAGGGTGGAAGAATGTTGGCTTGGGTCAATGTGAGAGATTATCACCGGTTGACATTTGACTACCCCCCTAATTAATGCGGTTTTCCAGGTTTCCCTCATTCCTGCAATGAATGGTGGTTAGGGCATACCAACGTAAGTCTTTCCTGGGCGCAAATGCGGCTTGCTTAATAATAATATGCCGCCCCTCTCCCGCACAAGTCTTCGACTT
Organism: Monochamus saltuarius; assembly: GCA_025584915.1. Lineage (NCBI taxonomy): Eukaryota > Metazoa > Arthropoda > Insecta > Coleoptera > Cerambycidae > Monochamus > Monochamus saltuarius. Next base: position 39,846,303 of record CM046724.1, read on the forward strand.
CTGGGCTAATCCTCGTGATTAGAATGAGGGGTAGAGACATTATATATTATTATTATTGACCTTGCTCCTCCTCCGGCTCTGGCTCCAGGTCGCGCTCATCTCTCTAATCCTAACTACTTAAGTATATTCTAGTAGCTCTGGATCTCATTCTGGAGCGGCTCACAAATCTTCCTGGCGCGCCTCGATAGACGGCATCATCGTTTATCATATTCGCGCGAGCAATCTGGGCAAATCTAGTGTGTCGTGAATCCATCAGCCACCAAATTAGGTGCGATCGAGGCAAATTCTATGACAATACTATTAATAAGGTGTTGCCATAACGAAGTATTGTTGGACTATTGTTAATAATGGAAACGACGTGGACCTTATACATGGCCACCTTGCTCACCATATCTATCTATTTATATGTAAATAAGATGTTGTTTTTAGTAGATATGTCCAAGTATGTACTAAAAAAATCTTTGTTATATTTATTAAAATTTTTATCATTTTTAGCGCAGCAAAAAAGTTCTTGAGGTAAATAAAAGTGTTATTGAAAATGTTGAACACTGAGTTACTTTTTCGGGAAACTTAAAATGCCGCAATCAGAATTTTCATAGACTTCTTCGTTTTTAGGATACAGGGTAAAATTTAAAAAACTACTTTTAATAAATTCATCTAGGAGAATAATTGAGATATCGGAATAGTAAAAATTGTTCAATAACGTACTTGTAATTTATCTACAGTGCCTCTATTAAAATATTACTCAAACATACAATTTTTTAAATGTAACACCCTGTATATTCAATTCAATTGCATTATTTTATATATATATATATATATGGTTGTAAAATTTAAGCAATAAGCGTACGTACTCGTACTTTGTAGATGTGTGTATATGTGCTCTGCTATTAATTTGTCAATTTGAGGTGATTACAATTGGATATATTTTGTTTTTATTGCTTTGCTGAATTAAGTACAGTATCTGCATATTATAGCAACTCTTTAATGTAAGTGAAGTTATTCTGCATAAGTAGAATTTTCTGATCGGTTGGTTGGTCTGTGCCATAGGCGTTCCTATAAAAATATGCCATCACTATCATGCTCGTGCTTCAACTCTGTAACTGAAGACCATAAAGCTGTTACATGTTCCATTTGTAAGAAAATATTTAAATATTCATGTGTAGACTTGACCGTATCAGAGGTTCGAGCAATTAATGGTAAGAAGGGGTTATCTTGCAGATGTGTTAATTGCTCGAGTTTAGGCAATGATATACAAGCACTTCAGGCTACCCTGATTGAATTGAAGAATGAAATTTTGGAGCTCAAGAGGCAAGCTGCTCAATCTAATTCTCCGATGCTCGACAATAACCAGTTTGAGGAGATACTGCAGGAAATTAATGAAAGGCAACGACGAAAGTGCAATGTTGTTGTATTTGGATTTAAAGAAGATATTATTACTGGTGTGCAATCGAGAGCAGATCGAGATAAGGATAATATTGCAGATATGCTGAGAGAAATCTCTGTGCCTGAGAATGTATGTGTTAAAGCTATTCGGATAGGTAAAGCCGATCATAACAGAAATACTCCAAGACCTATAAAAGTTACTGTTAATGATGAATTTTTGACTCATGAAATTATTCGTAAAGCGAAAAATTTAAGTAATACTGTCCGCTATAAAAATATTCGCATTTCTCTGGACCGAACACCAAGGCAAATTGACTACTACAAATCAGTTAAAAGTCAATTAACTGAACGAATTGCTGCCGGAGAAAATAACTTGAAAATTAAATACGTTCGTGGAATACTGAGAATTGTGTCTTTAAACTAAAGGAGCCCAATAGTTCACCAACAACATTATCGTAATATGTTATTATCAGAATGTGCGTGGGTTAAGGACTAAAATCGGTGATTTTTTTCCCTCTGTTAGTGCTAATGAGTTTCATATTATTGGTTTAACCGAAACATGGCTCACATCAGACATTTCTAATTCAGAGTATTTTCCAGACTCATACAGTGTATTCAGATCAGACAGGAAACTAGAAAAAACTGGTCACTCTCGTGGCGGAGGAGTTCTTCTTGCGGTTAACAGTGAAATAATTCCGAATGTTAACATCATTGATGTTAATGATTTTGTAACTTTTACTCCTAATATTGACATTATTTGCTGTAAGTGTATTCTTAATCTCAAGCCACTATATGTTTACGTTATTTATATCCCACCGAATACAGATGTACCAGAATTTGAATATTTCTTTGAAAAATTAGAGCAGGTACTAAGTACTATTGAGAATATTTTAATTCTGGGAGATTTTAATGTTACTAACTTTAATAATGCAATTGAAGACAGAAGGTGTCAAATAATTTCTAACTTTATGTCATTTATTGATCTTCGTCAACATAATAATATTGTAAATGCAAATGGGCGTCTATTAGACTTAATCTTTACTAATATGCAATGTCAAGTCATTAGAGATAATACTCCTTTAGTTAGAGAAGATTTACACCATCCAGCTTTAATGATTAGCATTACACTAAATACATTAACTAATATTAAGTTTCCTAACAATGGATCTTGTAAGACTTACAATTTTCGTAGAGCGGACTACCCCGGCCTGTATATGTAATGCTATGTTAAATATTGATTGGAATTTTCTTTCTGATATGAGTAATGTTGATAATGTATGCACAGAATTTTATAATACTTTGAATTCAGTTTTGGATCAGTTTGTTCCGGTTTATAATACCACAATTAAGAACAAATTTCCCAAATGGTACACCACTGAGATTAAAAAAAATATTAAATTGAAAGATAAACACCGTAGAGAGTATAAAATTAGTAAAAACCTATATTTTTTGCAGGAGTTTAAACGTCTCAGAATTTTAATAAAAACACAGATAAATACGGCATATAAAAACTTAACAATGTTCAGGATCAAGTAGTAAAAGACTCCTCAAATTTATGGTAATTTATTCATAGTAAAAAAAACATAACTAGGATTCCTGGTTCACTCATGTATAACAACAAGACCTATGATAATCCCCAATCTATAGTTGATATCTTTGCTGAATTCTTTAATAGTGTATACTTGCCTAACGCTAATAACAATGACAATTTTGTTACTGATAATTCAAATAACACGATATGTCTGAATATCAGCCATTTATCAGAAACTGAAATTATTTTTGCTACATCTAAGTTAAAAAACAAAATGGCATCTGGTCACGATAGTATTCCATATTTTTTTGTTAAGGATTGTGCACATGTATTAGCCAAACCACTCTCAATTATTTATAATTTATCTTTAAAAACTGCTACGTTTCCAGAGTAATGGAAATTATCTAGATTGTGTCCTATTTTCAAAAGTGGAAATAGATCTGTTATAAATAATTACAGACCGATATCTATTCTCTGCAATTTCTCAAAAATTTTCGAGATTGTGCTGTACAATCGTATTTATCCAGTATTCAAAAGATTAGTAACACCAGACCAGCACGGATTTATGGAGAAGCGATCTACCACTTCGAATTTGTGTAGCATAACTCAGTATATTGCCAATGAACTTGATAATCAAGGGCAGGTAGATGTCATATATACTGATTTTACAAAAGCCTTCGATCGCATTAATCATGGACTTCTTCTGCATAAATTAAAGGTACTTGGCTTTGGCCCTCACTTATGTAATTTTTTTAGATCATATCTTTATAACAGAAGACAATTTGTAGCGTACTTTGGTCACAAATCAACAGTTTTTTTAGCTACTTCTGGTGTACCACAGGGTTCAAATCTGGGACCACTACTTTTTGTGCTATTTATTAATGACATTGCTAATGTAATAAATTGTGAGAAACTATTATTCGCAGATGATTTGAAAATGTTTTCTATGATTAAAGATATTGATGATTGCACAATATTACAAAGGCAATTATGTGAATTACAAAAGTATTGTAATAATAATTATCTTAATTTAAATGTAAATAAATGTAAAATAGTAACTTACACCCGTAAATTTAATCCAGTTATTTATGACTATATTTTAAATGATGTAATATTGGAACGTTCCGACACCATAAAAGATTTAGGAGTTGTATTTGATTGTAGACTAAGCTTCTGTAACCATGTTGAGTACGCTACAGATGCAGCTTTGAGGATGCTGGGTTTCATAATTAGAAATCTCGTAGTGGTATTAAATGTATACGCTGCGGTATAGTTTCACACAAAAGTTGCTTGAAGTTACTAAAAAATGTGAAATTTCTTGACGACGACACAGTTGTGTGTTGTTCCGAATCAGGGGATGTACAAACTAACCATCACCATAATCCTACTGCAGCCTGTGATGAAAACGATGGACCAGTTGAGATTTGGTTCGATGTAATAAAACTGAAGTTATCTTACTTAGAAGAGATCATCACTCAGAAAGATATGATTATTGCCAATCAAAGCATAGCCATTAAATCCCTTACTGAGCAGATATTGTTGCTTAAGGAGAATAGGATTATTTCGGGGGTTACTGAGCAATCATGTAATCGATCGATTAACAAGCCAAGTAATAAGAAGAAGGAAACAGCTAAACTTACGACACCAATGGCTTCGGAGACCTCTAATCGATCAAGTAATATGAAATCATCAACTAATCCTAATTTAACAGTGGCTTCGACTTTATCGAGCGCTGCAATTAATAGCACCAATGGGGTTACAAAATCCACCCCAATACTGAAGAAACCAAAATCCACCCCAGAACAAGATTGCATGTCGACTCCAGCTGCTGCCTCTACCTCTACTTCGACTCTTACTGCTCCTATAACTATCCAGGATGTGTCAAATGCAATTCATGAAGTAGAAACTCGCCGTATTTGTACCAATATAATAAACATCGATAATGACAAAGAATTAGATCGGCCCCGCCGCCCTAGGAATACGCGTAATGTACTTATTGGGAGTGCTGTTGAACCTGAAAGCTGTCCATTTAAGGCAGCCTCATTTTCCAAATTGAAGCATTTCCATGCTACTAACTTTAATGTGAATGTGGAGGAGCAGGAACTTTTAAATTATTTAAGGAATTTTGCTCCCAACGTTGAAGTAAGAAAACTGGTTTCCCGAAATCCCACTAAATACTCCTCTTTAAAATTAGTATCCCTTATGATGATGTAGATAAGATTTTACTTCCTGAAATTTGGCCTGAAAGTGGTTTTAAATCATTTTTTTCGTTACAAACGACTTAATGATAACTAATGGACATACCACCTCTGGTTTGCATGTGCAATCTCCGGCATGTTCTGTGATTCACATCAATGTACAAAGTATTGCAAACAAAGTCGATCTATTAAATGATTATTTTGAGGAGAATAAATTCGATATTTTTTGTGTGTCAGAGCACTGGCTTAACCTTAACAATCTAAGGAAAGTAAAATTGACTAATTTCACTTTGGTTTCTGCCTTCTGCAGGTCTAATATTGCTCACGGAGGAGTAGCTATTTTTGCCTCTAATAATATAGTAGTGAAATCCATTGATATTGGTAAATTTAGTGTGGAGCAACATGCTGAATTCTGTGGCGCAGAGGTTAAAGCTGCAAATTGTGCTGTAATTTCTGTGTACAGATCATCAAGTCATGGTAATTTTGCGTTGTTTAAGGAGAAAGTTATTGATTTATTGGACTTTTGTCAGTTAAATATAAATATTTTGTTCTTACTGGAGACTTCAACTTGGACATAATGGGTAACACGGAATATGCTAGAGATTTTCAAAACATCCTTAGTATGTATGGTTCTCAATGTTACATTACTACACCCACTAGAGTTACTAATAGCACTAGTGCATGTCTCGATAATGTTATCTGCAATATGCGTCCTGAAGATATTATAGCGGGAGTCTGTGATCCTGGTATTTCTGATCATTTGTCTGTCTATATTTTACTGGGAAAAGTACAGAAAAAGGCTGGCTGTCTGGGCTCTGATTTCAGAAGAATATTTGGTAAAAATAATATTGATAAATTTGTAACCAATCTTGGCACCATTGATTGGTCCGGGATGGCCTGTTACAACTCAGATCAGTTGTCCAAGTTACTATTGGATCAGTTGACTATGCAGATTGATATGTGTTTTCCCTATAAAAAGTTAAGAATAGTTATACTGTTAGGAATTGGTATTCAGATAATCTTCGGGAAATGAGGTCGGAATTACACAAAAGTAAATGTAGATTTGATATTTCTAAGTCCCAAAATGATTGGTTACATTATACAACACTTCGTAAACGATACAGACGGTCACTCAAGGAAGCCAAATCTAATTATTACGCAATTTCCATTTTATCCTCTGACAACAGGAGTAAAACTATTTGGAGCATAGTTAATCGTGAAATCTCTCCTCCATCTAATTCTGTAACTTCTACACTATCCCCCATGGATTTTAACATTTTCTTTACCTCAGTATCTGAAGCTATTGTTAAGACAATTTGCACATCTAATGTATTTCCCAATCATTTCTTAACCAATGTATCTAACCCATCCAATTCTTTTATATGCCGCCTATCTTAGAATCTGATGTTAGGGAGGCGATCTTAAAACTCAAAAACTCAAGTTGTTTGGATTTTTACGAACTCAATAGTCATGTGATTAAAGCTTCCGTTAATCATCTTGTTACGCCCCTTTCAGTTATTTTTAACAAATGTGTTACAGAAGGTTTTTGGCCCAAAGACTTGAAAATAAGTAAAATCATTCCCATATTTAAGAAAGGAGATGTAGATTTACCGGACAATTACAGACCGATTGCAATTGTACCGATCATCTCAAAAATTTTTGAAATTATAATCAAGGAGAGACTTACTGTTTATTTGGATACCAGAAATATAATTTCTATGTCACAGTTTGGTTTTCGTAGAGGTGTCTCTACAGTCAAGGCATTGTTAGAGTTATTGGACAATATAGTTGAGGGTTTAGATCAAGGAGTCCCTACTCACGCAGTACTCTGTGACTTGACAAAAGCGTTCGATTGCGTTAATACAGAGATTCTTCTTTTGAAATTGGAACATTATGGCATACGGGGGAATGTCAAAATTTGTTTCAATCATACCTATTTAATCGGTCTCAGTTTGTTAGTTTCAATGGAAACGTGTCTGGTTTGAGGATATATCCTCTGGTGTCCCACAAGGATCTGTCTTGGGACCTTTACTGTTTCTATTGTATATTAATGACCTTCCTTCATCATTAGGTAATATCAATTGCGTACTTTTTGCAGATGATACAACGCTGTTCACCAAAAGTGATCCGGCTTTGATTCAGGAAGGTCTTGATAGGGCTAAAGTATGGTTTGATACAAATAAACTGAAACTGAATGAGTCGAAAACTAAAAGTATAATGTTTAGTTCTGATCGCTGGGTGGATAAATCGGAGCCAGTGCGCTTGCTTGGTGTGTGTCTTGATACTGGTCTGAGTTGGAAGGCGCATATTGAGACTCTCTCTGCAAAACTTTCTACACAGATTTTCGTTATGCGTCAGCTGAGATCATGCCTAGATAGCAATGCCATGAGAATCATCTACTTTGCCTTGGTGCACAGCGTGCTGTCGTATGCCATTGTACTTTGGGGCAATGCACCGACAGCACTAAAAATTTTCATTTACAGAAGGCAGCAATCAGAATTATAGACTCTGCTCCATATGGAACGCATTGCAGACCACTTTTTAAGAAGTACAAGATTTTACCCATGCCTTGTATATTTATATTGGAAAGCCTACTTATTATACATAAAATGTCAATAACCTATCTTCACATGAGGATAGGCATAATTATAATACCAGGCGGCGGTGGAATCTTGTCTACATTTTCTAGACTTAGGATGACTCAACTTAATAAAATTGATCTCAATCTATACAATAAATTTATAAATTATCATAGCCATATTGATGTGAAAGCAATGACTTACAACTCCTTTTATAGGTTGGCTAAACATTTCTTTATTAATCACTGCTTTTATAGTATAGATGAGTATTTTCAAGTCACATAAGTATTTTTTATATGTTTGCTGTGTGTCATGTATTCTGTTGTTTGTGTTCTATTATATACATTTATTTATTATTTTACTTTTGACTGCCAGTTTTAAACTGGTGACTATATATTTTTAATGAATTATTGTATTGACATAAATAGTATTATTTATATGTTTGTTGTGTCATGAATTCTGTTGTTTGTGTTCTATTATACAAATTTATTTATTATTTTACTTCTTGACTGTCAGTTTGAAACTGGTGACTATATATATATTTTTAATGAATTATTGTATTGACATAAATAGTATTGTTTATATGTTTATTGTGTGCCTTAAAATCTGTTGTGTGTGTTTTATTATACAAATTTATTTTTATTTTTACTTTTTAATTGCCATATTTAGACTGGTGACTATATTTTTTTCTAATGAATTATTGTATGACATAAATGTACTGAAGTATGTATTGTCAATAAAGCTATATAAGCTATATATTATTATTATTATTATTATTATTATTATTATTATTATTATTATTATTATTATTATTATTATTATTATTATTATTATTATTTTTTTCTTCCAGTAAACACCTTCCGAGGCTCCGACACACTCGGAGATGTTCTGGAGAGTTAAGCAATGACCAATCTACACTCCGTGGAGTCAGTAATCATTGCGCCCGTAAATCGTGTGTTCTGAGCAGACGTAGCGAACCAAGGACGATTGCCTTCTGCATTCTGCCGGCTAAGATCTCTGCCGAATTTCGACAAGCCGGTATGATCTTTAAGTCAGAAAGCAACGTATGTCTCATTCCACCCAGGACGCCTATAATTAGCACCACAATCTTAACAGAGTGGTCTGGATACAGCCTGCGGAGCTCGGAAAGAAGATCTCGATACTTCCTCCATTTCTCCTCCTCTTTTAGGACGATGTTGTTCAGAAGCCGAGAACTCAATCACAAACGGTGTCCTAAGATGGTGGTTGAGGAGGACTACATCAGGCTTATTGGCTTGGATTTGCATACGCTGTGGCCGCATATACCGGACAGGCCGACAGGAGATGCATAATAATAATAATAATAATATATAATAATAATAATAATAATAATATTATTATTATTATTATTATTATTATTATTATTATTATTATTATTATTATTATTATTATTATTATTATTATTATTATTATTATTATTATTATTATAATAATAATTATTATAATAATAATAATTATTATTATTATTATTATTATTATTATTATTATTATTTGAATTATTATTAAATATTTGAAAACTTGTTAAAAGAGAAATTACTTTCTTATTTGGAATATAAATCAATTTTATCTCCTTCGCAGTTTGGGTTTAGGAGGGGCTTTTCTACCATAAAAGCTCTTCTTCATGTAATAGAGGGCGTTCTTGAAAGTCTTGATAGTAATACTGTATCTCATGCAACACTCTGCGATTTAACAAAAGCATTTGATTGTGTCAATACTGACATACTGCTACAAAAATTGGAGTACTATGGTATTCGTAATAAGGAATTAAATCTTTCCGCTCATATCTATTAAATAGAAAGCAGTGCGTCAGTGTTGATAACAAATCATCTACTTTACTTCCTATTGTTGGAGGGGTACCGCAGGGATCTGTGTTGGGACCAATACTCTTTTTAATTTATATCAATGACTTACCATTAAATATCAGTAACGGCACCTGTGTACTCTTTGCGGATGACACCACTGTTATTACTCCAGGAAGCTGGGATAAGAACGCTGACTGTCTGAATGAAGCTAAAACTTGGTTCTCAGCCAACATGTTGAAATTAAATACGGCAAAAACGCAACATATATCTTTCACTGCAGACAGAAAATGCTACAAATCCGAGCCTGTAAAGCTATTAGGTATTACATTAGATGCTGGCCTAAACTGGAGTGCTCATATCTGCAGTTTGTGTTCAAAACTTGCTACGCAAATATTTGTGATGAGGCAGATGCGGCCTTGTGTAGATAATTCGGTTATGAGATTGGTCTATTTTTCTCTGTTTCACAGTCATCTGACTTATGGGGTCACGTTATGGGGCAACTCAAGTCTTGCTCAAAAGCCGTTTATAATGCAGAAGGCTGCTGTACGCCTCATTGCTGCCGTTCCCAACTATACGCACAGTAAGAGCTTTTTCAGGAAATATAAAGTTTTACCCCTTCCATGTTTGTATCTGCTCGAGTCGCTGTTTTTGGTTCACAAAAATTTACCAAATTTGCCTACACATTCCAGCGTACATGATCATAATACTAGGCATGGTGGGGACATTATAGTTCCTTTTTCTAGACTTAATATGACGAGAAATAATAAACTAGAAATAAGATTGTATAATGACTTTGCAAGTTTCTTTGTGCAGGAAAATATTAAAGTGATGTCACTAAAAGCATTTTATACTTTTACAAAAAACTTCTTGTTGACGAACTGTTTTTTCAGTAGAAATGAGTTTATCTCAGTTATATGTCCCGTTGTGACTTGATATGTACTTTTTGTATGTCTAAAAGTCAATAAAGTTCTCTCTCTATTATTATTATTATTATTATTATTATTATTATTATTATTATTATTATTATTATTATTTTTATTATTATTATTATTATTATTATTATTATTATTATTATTATTATTATTATTATTATTATTATTATTATTATTATTATTATTATTATTATTATTATTATTATTATTTTTTTTTTTTTTTCCAGTAAACACCTTCCGAGGCTCCGACACATTCGGAGATGTTCTGGAGAGTCAAGCAATGACTACTCTCCACTCCGTGGAGTCAGTAATCATTGCGCCCGTAAATCGTGTGTTCTGAGCAGACGTAGCGAACCAAGGACGATTGCCTTCTGCATTCTGCCGGCTAAGATCTCTGCCGAATTTCGACAAGCCGGTATGATCTTTAAGTCAGAAAGCAACGTATGTCTCATTCCACCCAGGACGCCTATAATTAGCACCACAATCTTAACAGAGTGGTCTGGATACAGCCTGCGGAGCTCGGAGAGAAGATCTCGATATTTCCTCCGTTTTTCCTCTTCTTTTAGGACGATGTTGTTCTCTGCGGGAGCCGAGAACTCAATCACAAACATCGTCCTAAGCTGGTGGTCGAGGAGGACTACATCAGGCTTATTGGCTTGGATTTGCCTGAGGGTGGGGAATGAATAGTTCCAATAAATTCGGCACTTCTCATTCCCCACTACGGATTCTATATCCCCCGGAGCATAAGGCAGCACTGGCGTCTCGTCTATCTCATACGAGTGTCGTAAATGATAATACAACACCCGTAAGCCTGAATCGTGTCTTTGGATATACGCTGTGGCCGCATATACCGGACAGGCCGACAGGAGATGCATAAGCGTCTCCGGCGCCTGGCGGCAGGCCCTGCAGCTGGTATCAGGAACCTCGATACCCAAGACACGACTACGATAGACGAGTGTGTTAATTACACCATCTTGGCAAGCCATTATGAATCCCTCGGTCTCAGAGTTCAGCCCCGCTGACCTCAAAAGCAAAGGTCAGCCTTTCAGATAAGCCAAGCCCCTCTAGATGACGGTAGAAGAGACCATGCATTGGCTTATCCTTATGTAACTGCAGAAGATGACGCGTTTCTGCAGCTTTAATTAGGGCTTTTAACTGAGCAGGATCCGACTCGGTGACAGAGTCTGGATTGTCCCGCTCAGTATCGAACACGAGACCAAGTTCATCGGCTGCTCTTCTCGCTGCCTTATACACAAACGCTCCTATCCCTGCTGCTTCATGGTCTTGGACCATGCAGAGAAGGGGATCCGAGCTCCTGAAGACTTTGCAGGCCTCCTCCAAAACCACTCTGCCCTGTAGACACTCCAAACTCAAGAGTCCACGGCCTCCCCGATTTCTTGGGAAGTATAGCCGCGGAACGGACGATCTTGGATGCAAACTCCGATGGAGATGCATCATTTTACGGGTCCCTACATCGAGTTGCCTCAGCTCTTCTTGTGTCCATTTCACTACTCCAAAGGAGTAGAGAAGGATCGGAACGGCAAGCATATTTGTGGCACTCACCTTGTTCTTACCCGACAGCTCCGAAGACCAGATCTGTCGGAGGCGGTGCCGATACCTGCCGCGGAGAGCGTTTTTCACCGTTGCCACCTCATGAGTGCCCCGCTGTGGGACACCCAAATAGGTGTACGACTCTCCGGCATCTAGATAGTGAAAGATGCTTCCGTCTATGAGCTGGGCATGGACCGCATCGTCCTCTCTTGAGATGAACCAGTGCACATTTGTCCAGCCCGAACTCCATCCCAACCGCCTGCGTGTACTCATGTACCACTCTGAGGGACTGATTTAAATCCTCTCTCCGGAGGCGTAGAGTTTAAGGTCATCCATATAGAACAAATGGGTGACCTTATGCCTCCGGTCTCCTGGGGTACCGCAGTTGTAACCCCGGGTACGACGAAGTGCAACGGATAATGGCAGCAGTGAGATGCAAAACAAGAGGGGACTCAGGGAATCTCCCTGGAACACTCCCCTCCTGAACAATACCGGCTCTGTCTGGACCCTTGCATTAGCCGATGTTATGGTAAAGCGGGTCCTCCAGAGCGGCATGAGTTGTTCAATACATCTCACTATGGGGTCGGCCACCGCAAGACATTGGAGGCAAGTGGACTATTAGCTCATGGGATGTCATATCAAATGCCTTGCGGTAATCTATCCAGGCCATTGAGAGGTTTCGCTTGTACTGCACGGATTATTATTATTATTATTATTATTATTATTATTATTATTATTATTATTATTATTATTATTATTATTATTATTATTATTATTATTATTATTATTATTATTATTATTATTATTATTATTATTATTATTATTATTATTATTATTATTATTATTATTATTATTATTATTATTATTATTATTATTATTATTATTATTATTATTATTATTATTATTATTATTATTATTATTATTATTATTATTATTATTATTATTATTATTATTATTATTATTATTATTATTATTATTATTATTATTATTATTATTATTATTATTATTATTATTATTATTATTATTATTATTATTATTATTATTATTATTATTATTATTATTATTATTATTATTATTATTATTATTATTATTATTATTATTATTATTATTATTATTATTATTATTATTATTATTATTATTATTATTATTATTATTATTATTATTATTATTATTATTATTATTATTATTATTATTATTATTATTATTATTATTATTATTATTATTATTATTATTATTATTATTATTATTATTATTATTATTATTATTATTATTATTATTATTATTATTATTATTATTATTATTATTATTATTATTATTATTATTAGTATTATTATTATTATTATTATTATTATTATTATTATTATTATTATTATTATTATTAAAATTGAGAAGCTGAATTCAAGAAATCCGCTAAGATATGCTTCGTTCAAGATATCTGTGTTGAGTTCTGAAGCCCAGAATATAACGAAGAATGATATATGGCCCGATGGAATTGTGCTGAATAGGTTTTTTCGCCCCAGGAACCGTCAAGTCTAACTGTATAAGGTTGCTAAATAATACGAATTCATGTAAGTTCTCTGTTTTGCATATTAACATTCAGAGCCTGTCACCTAAAATAGATGAGATAAATGTGTTTCTTCAGGATAATTCGTTTAGCTTATTATGTTTATCGGAGCATTGGCTTAATTCTGATAATATTAAATTAGTTAATATCAATAATTATAGTCTTATTTCCTACTACTGTCGTTCTGGTAATAAACCTCACGGCGGTGTAGCAATTTATGGTAGCCATGCATTTAATATTAAAGGAGTTAACCTTGATAATTTCTCTCGACCCTATCATGCAGAGTTTTGTGGGGCTGAGATTATTAATAAAAATACACTTGTTATTACAACATATAGGTCATCTAGTTCGGGCAGTATGGCAAAATTTCTAGAGTGTTTTATTATTCTGTTGGAAAATATGTTTCAAAAGTATAAAAGACTTATTGTGGTGGGAGATATAAATCTGGATGTTGATGGCAGTACGGAGGATTCTAAAGATTTTAAGAACATTTGTACGCAGTTCGGTATGAAACATTTAATACATGAGCCTACTCGAGTCACCCCTACAACAAGTTCATGTTTGGATAATATAATAACGAATATAGATTATAGTTTGACTACTGCGGGCACATGTGACCCATTTTTATCGGATCATCACGCGGTATATTTATTTGTAAATGATCAAAATATTAAAAAATGTAATAGCTCTGCTACTAGAAGAATCATTACAGAGAGCAGAATAAATAATTTTGTAAAGCGATTGGAAGATTCTTGTTTGAGTAGCTCATTTGGTGAGAACTTTCATGCTGATGAAAGTGCTCAATTTCTTTTGGATGTTTTATTGGATAACGTGAATAATTGCTTTCCATTTCAGGCGGTAACTTTCAAGAACAGTAAAATTAAGTGGTTTGACTCTGGTTTAAGAGAGATGCGGAAGCAGTTGTTCATTAAAAAGCAGCTCTATATTAACACTAACAGTTTAGCAAATTGGTATGATTTTAAGCAATACCGTATGCGTTATCGTAGAGCTGTTAGGGAAACCAAGAAAAATGCTTATGGTAGCATAATAACAAGCGCGGATAATAAAAGTAAGGTTATCTGGAATTTAGTAAAGAGAGAAACTAGTCATCTGTCACATCCCACAGTGTGTACGCTCCTAACATCTGACCAGCTTAATTCTTTCTTTGTAAATATTTCAGAACAAATTGTTGAAAGTATAGCAAATACCAGCAATACAGCTATGTTTTATCTTAATAAGTGCTCTAAGCCCTCATCTTCTTTTTTTATTTTGCCTATCGTCGAATCAGATATCAGTGAAGCGATTCTTAAATTAAAAAATTCTCCATCTTTAGATCATTATGGCTTAAATAGTAAAATACTGAAAGCATCTCTTGGGTACTTAGTGCAGCCACTGATGGACTTATTTAATAAATGTATAGAACAAGCAGTCTGGCCTGATTGTTTAAAAATCACTAAAATATTTCCACTGCACAAAAAGGGTAGTGTGGAGGACCCTAATAACTTTAGGCCTATTGCAATAATACCCATAATAGGTAAAATATTTGAAATTATTATTAAGGCCAGGCTGTTGCTGTACTGTGAAAAACATTTAATTTTTACAACTTGCCAATTTGGGTTTAGGAAAAATTCATCTACTGTTAAGTTGCTTCTCAAAATGATCGAGGACATAGTCGACGTGTTGGATAAGGGCGTATGCTCACAGGCAGTTATGTACGACTTGACGAAAGCGTTTGACTGTGTCAATATAGATATCCTTTTACTAAAGTTAGAATATTATGGCATTAGAGGTAAAACGTTGCATTTGTTTTCATCATACTTGACAAACAGAAAGCAGTATGTGTCATTCAATAATGTTAACTCATCAATACTTGATGTGAAAAATGGGGTTCCCCAAGGATCGGTTCTTGGACCGATCTTGTTTCTAATTTATATAAATGACATGCCTTCAGCACTTAATACAACTTATTGTTACTTATTTGCGGACGATACCACGCTAATTACTCAAGGAATGTCAGTTCGGAGTGAGACTAACTTAATGCAGGCAGAGCGCTGGTTTACAGGTAACTACCTTAAACTTAATACGGAGAAAACGCAAGAAATATTATTTTCATCGGACAAATGGATA
The DNA here is from genome assembly GCA_025584915.1 of Monochamus saltuarius. Taxonomy (NCBI): domain Eukaryota; kingdom Metazoa; phylum Arthropoda; class Insecta; order Coleoptera; family Cerambycidae; genus Monochamus; species Monochamus saltuarius. Next base: position 39,862,012 of record CM046724.1, read on the forward strand.
AAGAAATCTGAACCTGTAAAACTGTTAGGTATATATTTTGACTCTTTTTTGAATTGGGTGCCACATGTTGAATATCTCTCTTCCAAACTGGCATCACAACTATTCGTCATGCGTCAACTGAGGAGATGTATAGACAACAATGTAATGAAGGTTGTTTATTATGCATTAGTTCATTCCCATTTGTCCTATGGAATTATGTTATGGGGTGACTCTGTAAAGGCTGGTAAGATATTTGTTCTTCAGAAAACTGCGGTAAGAATCGTTGATGCAGCAGAACCGAATACACATTGTCAGCCAATTTTTAAAAAGTTGCAAATTTTACCCCTCCCATGTATCTATATTCTTGAGAGTTTAAGGAACATTCATCAGAATTTGAATAATTACCCTTTGCATGGTGATTTTCACAATTACAATACAAGAAATGCAGATAGATTGTTACCGCAGTTTTCCAGAATTAGGATGACGAAGATGAATAAACCTCAAGTAAAGATTTATAACAATTTTGTTAATTACCATGCAGCAAAAAATGTAATGCAAATGAGCTTCATGGCGTTTAATTGCCTTGCTAAAAAGTTTTTAACTGAAAACTGTTTTTACAGTATCAATGAATTTATGAAATTCACAGGTCCTAGTTAATTATGTAGCACCTACTATTTTTTTTATAACCACTTTTGACTTAAATACTATTTTAACTACTAACCATTAATTTTTTAACTACCTACTAACAACTATTGTAACTTTTGTTTTATTTTATGTTCATGATATATAAATTGCCTTGCTAAAAGTATTATTATTATTATTATTATTATTATTATTATTATTATTATTATTATTATTATCATTATCATTATCATTATCATTATCATTATCATTATCATTATCATTATCATTATCATTATCATTATCATTATCATTATCATTATCATTATCATTATCATTATCATTATCATTATCATTATCATTATCATTATCATCATTATCATTATCATCATTATCATTATCATGATCATTATCATTATCATTATCATTATCATTATCATTATCATTATCATTATCATTATCATTATCATTATCATTATCATTATCATTATCATTATCATTATCATTATCATTATCATTATCATTATCATTATCATTATCATTATCATTATCATTATCATTATCATTATCATTATCATTATCATTATCATTATCATTATCATTATCATTATCATTATCTTTATCATTATCATTATCATTATCATTATCATTATCATTATCATTATCATTATCATTATCATTATCATTATCATTATCATTATCATTATCATTATCATTATCATTATCATTATCATTATCATTATCATTATCATTATCATTATCATTATCATTATCATTATCATTATCATTATCATTATCATTATCATTATCATTATCATTATCATTATCATTATCATTATCATTATCATTATCATTATCATTATCATTATCATTATCATTATCATTATCATTATCATCATTATCATTATCATTATCATTATCATTATCATTATCATTATCATTATCATTATCATTATCATTATCATTATCATTATCATTATCATTATCATTATCATTATCATTATCATTATCATTATCATTATTATTATTAGGGGATAGAGGGACATCTACACATGCCATAATGTGTGACCTCTCCAAGGCTTTCGACTGTGTTAATATAAATATACTTCTCTTAAAATTAGAATATTATGGAATTAGAGGCAAGGAGCTCCAGCTTTTCCATTCCTACCTAACAAGCAGGCAGCAATATGTGAGCCTGAACGATTGCGAATCTGCTTTGTCACCTGTTACTGCAGGTGTCCTCAAGGTTCGGTCCTTGGACCCATTCTTTTCTTATCTATATCAACGACTTACCGGTTAATATTAATAATGCCTCCTGTTATCTTTATGCTGATGACACAACATTGTTATCTCGTGGCAATGAACAAGGCAGAGACTCTCTCAACCTTGCTAATACGTGGTTCTCAGCTAATAAATTAAAATTAAATATGTCTAAAACTAACTTTATATCTTTTACTTCCAGTAAAACTTCAGATAAGTCGGATCCCGTAAAGATTTTAGGAATTACTCTTGATCCCAGTTTAACGTGGACTGCTCATATAAATAGTCTCTGTTCGAAACTTGCCACGCAGATATTTCTTATGAGGCAATTAAGACCAGTTGTCGATAATTATGTCATGAGAATTGTGTATTACTCATTGTTTCATAGTCACTTATCCTATGGGATACCCCTGTGGGAAACTCTAGTGGTGCACATAGAGTGTTTATATTGCAGAAGACAGCGATACGTCTTCTTGCGGATGCTCCAACTGGAGCTCCTTGTAAAGAACTATTTTTAAAATATAAAGTATTACCCCTGGCATGTCTGTATTTGCTTGATTCTCTTGCACTTATACATTATAATTCACAAAATATACAATCTCATTCAGATATTCACAAATATGATACTCGCCATGCCAGTAACTTGATTATACCCTTTTCTCGATTGGACCTAACCAAGCGTAATAAGGTACCAGTGGACCTTTACAACAAATTTGTAAATTTTTTTACACAGCAAAATGTTAGAGATATGTCATCCAAGGTCTTCCACAGGTTTACTAAAAATTTTCTACTATCACATTGTTTTTATAATATTGATGAATTTTATGTTTTATTAACAATATGCACTCCAGATTATGACTGTAAATGTACTACCCTATCTATCTATCTATTATGTATCTATCTATCTATCTATCTATCTATTATTATTATTATTATTATTATTATTATTATTATTATTATTATTATTATTATTATTATTATTATTATTATTATTATTATTATTATTATTATTATTATTATTATTATTATTATTATTATTATTATTATTATTATTATTATTATTATTATTATTATTATTATTATTATTATTATTATTATTATTATTATTATTATTATTATTATTATTATTATTATTATTATTATTATTATTATTATTATTATTATTATTATTATTATTATTATTATTATTATTATTATTATTATTATTATTATTATTATTATTATTATTATTATTATTATTATTATTATTATTATTATTATTATTATTATTATTATTATTATTATTATTATTATTATTATTATTATTATTATTATTATTATTATTATTATTATTATTATTATTATTATTATTATTATTATTATTATTATTATTATTATTATTATTATTATTATTATTATTATTATTATTATTATTATTATTATTATTATTATTATTATTATTATTATTATTATTATTATTATTATTATTATTATTATTATTATTATTATTATTATTATTATTATTATTATTATTATTATTATTATTATTATTATTATTATTATTATTATTATTATCATTATCATTATCATTATCATTATCATTATCATTATCATTATCATTATCATTATCATTATCATTATCATTATCATTATCATTATCATTATCATTATCATTATCATTATCATTATCATTATCATTATCATTATCATTATCATTATCATTATCATTATCATTATCATTATCATTTATCATTATCATTATCATTATCATTATCATTATCATTATCATTATCATTATCATTATCATTATCATTATCATTATCATTATTATTATTATTATTAGGGGATAGAGGGACATCTACACATGCCATAATGTGACCTCTCCAAGGCTTTCGACTGTGTTAATATAAATATACTTCTCTTAAAATTAGAATATTATGGAATTAGAGGCAAGGAGCTCCAGCTTTTCCATTCCTACCTAACAAGCAGGCAGCAATATGTGAGCCTGAACGATTGCGAATCTGCTTTGTCACCTGTTACTGCAGGTGTCCCTCAAGGTTCGGTCCTTGGACCCATTCTTTTTCTTATCTATATCAACGACTTACCGGTTAATATTAATAATGCCTCCTGTTATCTTTATGCTGATGACACAACATTGTTATCTCGTGGCAATGAACAAGGCAGAGACTCTCTCAACCTTGCTAATACGTGGTTCTCAGCTAATAAATTAAAATTAAATATGTCTAAAACTAACTTTATATCTTTTACTTCCAGTAAAACTTCAGATAAGTCGGATCCCGTAAAGATTTTAGGAATTACTCTTGATCCCAGTTTAACGTGGACTGCTCATATAAATAGTCTCTGTTCGAAACTTGCCACGCAGATATTTCTTATGAGGCAATTAAGACCAGTTGTCGATAATTATGTCATGAGAATTGTGTATTACTCATTGTTTCATAGTCACTTATCCTATGGGATACCCCTGTGGGGAAACTCTAGTGGTGCACATAGAGTGTTTATATTGCAGAAGACAGCGATACGTCTTCTTGCGGATGCTCCAACTGGAGCTCCTTGTAAAGAACTATTTTTAAAATATAAAGTATTACCCCTGGCATGTCTGTATTTGCTTGATTCTCTTGCACTTATACATTATAATTCACAAAATATACAATCTCATTCAGATATTCACAAATATGATACTCGCCATGCCAGTAACTTGATTATACCCTTTTCTCGATTGGACCTAACCAAGCGTAATAAGGTACCAGTGGACCTTTACAACAAATTTGTAAATTTTTTTACACAGCAAAATGTTAGAGATATGTCATCCAAGGTCTTCCACAGGTTTACTAAAAATTTTCTACTATCACATTGTTTTTATAATATTGATGAATTTTTATGTTTTATTAACAATATGCACTCCAGATTATGACTGTAAATGTACTACCTATTGTATATAATGGTCAATAAACATGTATCTATCTATCTATCTATCTATCTATGATTATTATTATTATTATTATTATTATTATTATTATTATTATTATTATTATTATTATTATTATTATATTATTATTATTATTATTATTATTATTATTATTATTATTATTATTATTATTATTATTATTATTATTATTATTATTATTATTATTATTATTATTATTATTATTATTATTATTATTATTATTATTATTATTATTATTATTATTATTATTATTATTATTATTATTATTATTATTATTATTATTATTATTATTATTATTATTATTATTATTATTATTATTATTATTATTATTATTATTATTATTATTATTATTATTATTATTATTATTATTATTATTATTATTATTATTATTATTATTATTATTATTATTATTATTATTATTATTATTATTATTATTATTATTATTATTATTATTATTATTATTATTATTATTATTATTATTATTATTATTATTATTATTATTATTATTATTATTATTATTATTATTATTATTATTATTATTATTATTATTATTATTATTATTATTATTATTATTATTATTATTATTATTATTATTATTATTATTATTATTATTATTATTATTATTATTATTATTATTATTATTATTATTATTATTATTATTATTATTATTATTATTATTATTATTATTATTATTATTATTATTATTATTATTATTATTATTATTATTATTATTATTATTATTATTATTATTATTATTATTATTTATTATTATTTTTTTTTTTTTTTTTTCCAGTAAACACCTTCCGAGGCTCCGACACACTCGGAGATGTTCTGGAGAGTCAAGCAATGACTACTCCACTCCGTGGAGTCAGTAATCATTGCGCCCGTAAATCGTGTGTTCTGAGCAGACGTAGCGAACCAAGGACGATTGCCTTCTGCATTCTGCCGGCTAAGATCTCTGCCGAATTTCGACAAGCCGGTATGATCTTTAACTCAGAAAGCAACGTATGTCTCATTCCACCCAGGACGCCTATAATTAGCACCACAATCTTAACAGAGTGGTCTGGATACAGCCTGCGGAGCTCGGAGAGAAGATCTCGATACTTCCTCCGTTTTTCCTCCTCTTTTAGGATGATGTTGTTCTCTGCGGGAGCCGAGAACTCAATCACAAACATCGTCCTAAGCTGGTGGTCGAGGAGGACTACATCAGGCTTATTGGCTTGGATTTGCCTGAGGGTAGGGAATGAATAGTTCCAATAAATTCGGCACTTCTCATTCCCCACTACGGATTCTATATCCCCCGGAGCATAAGGCAGCACTGGCGTCTCGTCTATCTCATACGAGTGTCGTAAATGATAATACAACACCCGTAAGCTGAATCGTGGATATACGCTGTGGCCGCATATACCGGACAGGCAGACAGGAGATGCATAAGCGTCTCCGGCGCTTGGCGGCAGGCCCTGCAGCTGGTATCAGGAACCTCGATACCCAAGACACGACTACGATAGACGAGTGTGTTAATTACACCATCTTGGCAAGCCATTATGAATCCCTCGGTCTCAGAGTTCAGCCCCGCTGACCTCAAAAAAGCAAAGGTCAGCCTTTCAGATAAGCTCTCTAGATGACGGTAGAAGAGACCATGCATTGGCTTATCCTTATGTAGCTGCAGAAGATGACGCGTTTCCGCAGCTTTAATTAGGGCTTTTAACTGAGCAGGATCCGACTCGGTGACAGAGTCTGGATTTTCCCGCTCAGTATCGAACACGAGACCAAGTTCATCGGCTGCTCTTCTCGCTGCCTTATGGATCCGAGCTCCTGATGACTTTGCAGGCCTCCTCCAAAACCACTCTGCCCTGGAGACACTCCAAACTCAACTTATTATTATTATTATTATTATTATTATTGACGATCTTGGATGCAAACTCCGATGGAGATGCTCCGAAGACCATTATTATTATTATTATTATTATTATTATTTACGGGTCCCTACATCGAGTTGCCTCAGCTCTTCTTGTGTCCATTTCACTACTCCAAAGGAGTAGAGAAGGATCGGAACGGCAAGCATATTTGTGGCACTCACCTTGTTCTTACCCGACAGCTCCGAAGACCAGATCTGTTGGAGGCGGTGACGATACCTGCCGCGGAGAGCGTTTTTCACCGTTGCCACCTCATGAGTGCCCCGCTGTGGGACACGAGGTGTATGACTCTCCGGCATCTAGATGGTGAAAGATGCTTCCGTCTATGAGCTGGGCGTCCTCTCCGTATGGACCGCATCGTCCTCTCTTGAGATGAACCAGTGCACATTTGTCCAGCCCGAACTCCTTTCCAACTGCCTGCGTGTACTCATGTACCACTCTGAGGGACTGATTTAAATCCTCTCTCCGGAGGCGTAGAGTTTAAGGTCATCCATATAGAACAAATGGGTGATTATTATTACCTTATTATTATTATTGTACGACGAAGTGCAACGGATAATGGCAGCAGTGAGATGCAAAACAAGAGGGATTATTATTATTATTATTATTATTATTATTATTATTATTATTATTATTATTATTATTATTATTATTATTATTATTATTATTATTATTATTATTATTATTATTATTATTATTATTATTATTATTATTATTATTATTATTATTATTATTATTATTATTATTATTATTATTATTATTATTATTATTATTATTATTATTATTATTATTATTATTATTATTATTATTATTATTATTATTATTATTATTATTATTATTATTATTATTATTATTATTATTATTATTATTATTATTATTATTATTATTATTATTATTATTATTATTATTATTATTATTATTATTATTATTATTATTATTATTATTATTATTATTATTATTATTATTATTATTATTATTATTATTATTATTATTATTATTATTATTATTATTATTATTATTATTATTATTATTATTATTATTATTATTATTATTATTATTATTATTATTATTATTATTATTATTATTATTATTATTATTATTATTATTATTATTATTATTATTATTATTATTATTATTATTATTATTATTATTATTATTATTATTATTATTATTATTATTATTATTATTATTATTATTATTATTATTATTATTATTATTATTATTATTTTTTTTTTTTTCCAGTAAACACCTTCCGAGGCTCCGACACACTCGGAGATGTTCTGGAGAGTCAAGCAATGACCACTCTCACTCCGTGGAGTCAGTAATCATTGCGCCCGTAAATCGTGTGTTCTGAGCAGACGTAGCGAACCAAGGACGATTGCCTTCTGCATTCTGCCGGCTAAGATCTCTGCCGAATTTCGACAAGCCGGTATGATCTTTAACTCAGAAAGCAACGTATGTCTCATTCCACCCAGGACGCCTATAATTAGCACCACAATCTTAACAGAGTGGTCTGGATACAGCCTGCGGAGCTCGGAGAGAAGATCTCGATACTTCCTCCGTTTTTCCTCCTCTTTTAGGACGATGTTGTCTCTGCGGGAGCCGAGAACTCAATCACAAACATCGTCCTAAGCTGGTGGTCGAGGAGGACTACATCAGGCTTATTGTCTTGATTTGTTTGAGGGTGGGGAATGAATAGTTCCAATAAATTCGGCACTTCTCATTCCCCACTACGGATTCTATATCCCCCGGAGCATAAGGCAGCACTGGCGTCTCGTCTATCTCATACGAGTGTCGTAAATGATTATACAACACCCGTAAGGCTGAATCGTGTCTTTGGATATACGCTGTGCATATACCGGACAGGCAGACAGGAGATGCATAAGCGTCTCCGGCGCTTGGCGGCAGGCCCTGCAGCTGGTATCAGGAACCTCGATACCCAAGACACGACTACGATAGACGAGTGTGTTAATTACACCATCTTGGCAAGCCATTATGAATCCCTCGGTCTCAGAGTTCAGCCCCGCTTACCTCAAAAAATCGAAGGTCGGCTTTTCAGATAAGCCAACCCCCTCTAGATGACGATAGAAAAGACCATGCATTGGCTTATCCTTATGTAGCTGCAGAAGATGACGCGATTCTGCAGCTTTAATTAGGCTTTTAACTGAGCAGGGTCCGACTCGGTGACAGAGTCTGGATTTCCCGCTCAGTATCGAACACGAGACCAAGTTCATCGGCTGCTCTTCTCGCTGCCTTATACACAAACGCTCCTATCCCTGCTGCTTCATGGTCTTGGACCATGCAGAGAAGGGGATCCGAGCTCCTGATGACTTTGCAGGCCTCCTCCAAAACCACTCTGCCCTTATTATTATTATTATTATTATTATTATTATTATTATTATTATTATTATTATTATTATTATTATTATTATTATTATTATTATTATTATTATTATTATTATTATTATTATTATTATTATTATTATTATTATTATTATTATTATTATTATTATTATTATTATTATTATTATTATTATTATTATTATTATTATTATTATTATTATTATTATTATTATTATTATTATTATTATTATTATTATTATTATTATTATTATTATTATTATTATTATTATTATTATTATTATTATTATTATTGTTACGTTGATTTTGAAAAAAAAACAAAACCGTTATCGATTTTTATTTTTGTTGCCCTGGCATCACTCAGCGGTTGCTTTTGGGCGTGGGAAGCAGTTTTATTATGGTTACGATTGGGGTTGGGGCGCCAAGTAATTTTATTTAAAGGACTATATTGCAAAGCCCAAGGAAGACATAAAATTACTAAAACTATTTTCCTGGATAAGTGATCCAGTAAATAAGAATATAGAAAAAAAAATAATTAAGAGTAAATAATAATACAAGATATATTTTCAATATAAAGGTTATAATAATGAGGCAGTAGAAAATATATGTATAATATTTTCTGATAAATACACAAACGAGATTATAAAAAGAACAACTTAAGTAAAACCTGGCTCTTGCAAGAGATGAGCAGACTAGGAGCGTGGAGGTGTATAATAACAAAAAAAAGAACTCACACTCCGAGTCTACGAACAAATAATATATAAATATATCCACGATCAACATAAAGAAACAAAAATGTGATCTATCAGATCTGAACTTTGTGTCGATAATTTTTCGTGGCCTACGGTATAAAATTCGCCACGCGATAGTGAAATATTTAACCTTAGTAATGGACAAACACTTCAAGCCAAGATATATATGGCTTTTAAAATACAAAAAAACAGTATTTTAACGGAGCTAGGTACGTAATAGGGTACTTATCGAGGTCCTCGGCCTGGCCTCCTGGAGAATCCTGCTTGCCCGGTACTCGACTGCTTCCCGTGACGTCAGATTCCCAATTGTGGCGTCGGTAAAAAGCAAGTTCGGGTTGAATCTCGAAATGTCGGCGATAAACAAATTGTTCCCCAGTTAACAAAGGAAATGCCGGAAAATAAAACGCCTGCACGAGAGAGAAAAACTTATGTAGGTAATATTAACAATAACTCAATGAAGCCAGTAAAATGTATACGAAAGAAATTACGGACCTTCCACACAGGATCCTTCTTGTAGAAAGGCGTTTTTCATATTACTCCAAAGAATGTGCAGTAAACAAAATCCGCCCAAAGCGAAACCAAATGTAACCACTGCAACTCCTACCATAAGTTACATTTTCATAGTTGAAATCAATGTAGATGCCCTTTTTGTGGCTAAAATTTACAATTATTGATTAACTATATGTATATGCACACCTTGGTAACCTTCTAACATACTATATTCTACAATTTCTCTCTCTCCTCATGCGTAAATTTTAAGTTGAACAAAAACTATGCCGATAAGACGGCTAGTTCCGCGGCGCGAGAAAACGTTTAAAATTTAAATCGAAATAAATACTTAAAACTTAAAACCGCTAAAATTTACGTATCCGAGAAAAAAAAATACATATATATTTTTTTTAATTTAATTTTATGTCTTTAATATGCCACGATCCTAAGTATCGACGATCTTGCAAAGATTCAAGTTCATAAACATTGGTACTGACTTTACGTTTAACTCTACATTTAATGAATTTTGGACTTAATTTGGAAGAATAATAATTAGCAGCGTCTGACAAACAATAATTCTTCTTCCATACTATTTGGCCTACTTCTAGAGACATTGGTCTATGCCGTAAGTTATAGCGCTCTGAACTCTTTTGATAACTTTGACGAATTTTACACCGAACTTTAGCACAAATATCAGATAACATTTTAGAATGTTCTGCTAATTGATCCCTAGCTGAAAATTGTAAAGGTGCATTATCTGGAATATCTTTCTTATTTTTATACATTTTGCCGGAAATAAACGGATCTCTACCAAAATTTAGATACGCAGGACTATATCCAGTGACTTCGTGTACAGCTGTGCGAAGTGCAAAACCGAATTTTGATAAGTTTTCGTCCCAGCTCCTTTGAGACTCCTTAATATAAGATCGAATCATTGTTTTTATAGTGCGATTAACTCTTTCACAAGGATTTGCCTGAGGATGATAAGCGGCATTATAAACAATTGTGGAACCATATGATTCTACCATTTTCCTAAATTGAGTACTGATATATTGTCTACCATTATCGCAAATCAAGCGTTCTGGAACACCGTAAATCATAAAAACGTCTTCTTCAACATGTTTTACTACAGCCGCGCTAGTAGCAGTTTTAAGTGGAAACAACAATGCATATTTTGTAAATAAATCGTGAACAACTAATATGTAACGATTACGTTTTTTAGATATCGGTAGCGGGCCCATAATATCTGTACATACGTATTGCCATGGATAGTCAATTACTCGAGGCGTCATAACGCCATGAGAAACTTTTTGTTCTGGTTTCTGAGATTTACAGATATCACACCCTCTAACATACCTTGCGATATCAACATTCATTCGCGGCCAAAAATACCTAGAAGAAATTCGTTTTAGAGTTTTAAGATAACCCAAATGTCCAGCAGATGGTTCATCATGATTTTCTAATAATACGGCCCGACGCAAACTTTTCGGTAACACGATCTTCCAGTCATACTCACTGTCATACGAAGGACATCCGACATTAACTAATTTATACAGTTTTCCATCCTCAACTTTAAACTTAGGATAACGGTGTGGCTCATCACGAACTTGTTGCAATAACCTAGAATACCATTTGTCGTGATCAATCTCCTGAACTTCGACTGAACCCACTGCCCTGGATAAAGCATCAGGAACTTGATGTGCAACTCCTTTCCTATGAACTATAGTGAAGCTATAACATTGTAAACGAAGTGCCCAACGAATCAACCTTCCACTCGGATTTTTAAGACTATGGAGCCATTTTAAACTATAATGGTCGGTAATAACTGTGAAATGTACCCTTCAATATATGGTCGAAATTTTTCCACACCGAAAACTACTGCCAAACATTCTAATTCCGTCGTACTAAATTTTGATTCTTGAGTAGTTAGCGCTCGACTGGCATAAGCTACTACCTTCTCTCCTTCTGGGAATTCCTGTGTCAAAACGCAGCCAAGTCCTACTTGAGACGCATCAGTTTGAATGACAAATGGACGGGAGAAATCAGGGCATGTCAAAATTGGGGCTGAAATTAAACATTGTTTAATATCAAGAAACGCTTTCTCAGCAGCATTATCCCAAACAAAAGATTGATTCTTTTTAGTTAAACGAGTTAATGGAGCAACTCGACTAGCAAAACTTTCGACAAATCTTCGATACCATGAAATTAAACCGATAAACCTACGAACTTCTTTAACAGTCTTTGGAGTTGGAAAGTTAACCATTGACTCTATTTTCCCGGGATCAGGTCTTAACCCGTTGCGATCAACAATATAACCTAAATATTTCAACTCGGTTTTCACAAATTCACACTTCTCTTTATTTACAGTTAAGCCCGCATTCAAAAGACGATCGAAATTCTTACTTAATATTTGAGGATGAGTATTGAAATCAGGAGTAACTACAATTATATCATCGAGATATACAAAAATATATGGCTCTAAGTCTGCACCCAAATTATCTGCTAACCGTTGAAAATATGCCGGAGCATTTTGAAGTCCAAAAGGCATCCGATTAAAATGATAAAGGCCTCTACCTGGAACAGTAAACGCTGTCTTTTCTTTGGACTTTTCCTCAAGTGGTATTTGCCAATACGCACTCTTTAAATCTATAGATGACAATACCTTAGCACCTCTTAATCTATCTAAAATCATATTCATATATGGCAATGGATAAGCATCTCGTTTCGTTACCTGATTCACTTTTCTGAAATCTACACAAAACCGATATTCACCATTAGATTTCTTAACAACGACAATAGGAGATGACCAAGGAGAACTAGATGGTTCAATGACTCCTAACCTTAACATTTCATCGACTTCCTTATCAATAATTTTTTGCATATAGGGAGAAACTTGATAATACCTTTGCTTTATAGGAGCAGCATCTCCCGTATCAATCATATGAGTAACATTTTTAGCACAACCTAAAGACTTTGTTTGCTTATTGAAAAAGTTAGTCAATACTTCTTGCAACGCTAATGACTGATCTTCTGTCAAAGAATCATGATACATAACAGAACTAACAAGTGTATTATCACCATAACTAAACGAATTATTCACCATAGAAGGTACGATGTTCATATCTTTCCAAAAGTCTATCCCAAGAATAATACTATCACTAATACCTAGAACTACTACAGCCTTAATAAGTCTAACCTTACTTTCTAAAACAATTGGTAACTGAACTTCCCCCAAAACTTGACAATTAGACCCATCTGCAACAGTGATTGCAGAAACACCTTTCTCTAATTTTAAATTAATATTTGATTCCTGAAGTTTGGCCCAACCAGAACGACCAATAACCGTACGAGACGCTCCTGAGTCCAAAAGACCTATAAAAGCTAACCCATAAATTTCTACAGTTAAGTATGGTCGAGGATCTCTCTCTTAGTAAACAAACTACATATACGCTGTTTCCGATATACCATTCCTACAAAATCTAACCACGCTTGCCATGAATTATCAGTCGGTTTTGAAAAACTTAAAGTCGCCGTCCGACTCACCGTCGACTTACGGAACCATTTTTTGAACAATTAGGACAAGAATACCTAGTAACACCAACCTTATCACACCTAAAACAAAACTTTTGTTGTCGTGGTCTAGTACAAGCCTGAAACTTGTGCCCTAACTCGTTACAATTCCAACACTTTGTATCAGTGGATACCGAATGGATTGAATTTCTCTTGCGAGATGAAGGTGGCGGCTCAGCTATACCTGCCAAATCGGGTTCTATGGAACTAAGATTTGCACCTAATGATGCTCGAGGTCGAGAAGCTACTTGACGATTAATCTCCCATGTTTTACAAAGTTTACGAAGTTCCTCTACGCTAGCTATTTGTTGCTGTGAACCTAATTGATGAATATAATAAGGTAAAATGTTTCGCTTTAGGATGTATAATTTCTCCTCTTCCTTGGGTTGAGTATCTAACCTGTTAAACAAGTTTATCATACACGCAAAATAAGTACCAATCGATTCATTAGAATTCTGAAAACGAGCACGAATAAGTTCCCATAACTTTTCATTATGATCATGCGGTAAATATTCTTCTTTAACTAATCGAACAAATGTTGCCCATGAGTTAACCTGCGAACGAATAGACGAATACCAAATAGCTGCATCTCCTTTTAGAAGATCAACAATAGAATCTTTTAGCTCCTCCTCTGATGCATGACGTGCCACCCTGTAAGTTTCAATTTTCTCAAGAAAAGCACTAATACTTAAACCGCTTTTTGTTCCATCAAAAATAATACCCCACTTACTTACTGGAATCTGCTTATGATGAACTACCACTGTAGAAGTTGAGTTTGGTTGTGCCACTGGACTTTGAATACCAGAAGGTCCTTGAGTTATGAAAGATCTAGAAGAACATTTTTTGTCTGTCGTCTCCTCCAATGACTGCAATTGCAATAGCAACCTTGTTATGCAATTTCTCCATGTTGCGGCCTCCTCAACTGCATCATCCACCTGTAATCTGTTTAATCTACCAAACAAATGCTGCAATAATGAAAAAACAAACCTAGCATCTTCATCCTCTGCATCACCCTGAAACGTATCTAAGAACTTTTCCAACTCGACAACTTTTTTATTGCAAATATCGACCACACATTCTATATCAGGATTAAAAGTTGTATGTGTGACGATTTCACCAAAATTTTCCTGTTCTTGTTTTTCTTTCAACAATTTGTGCATAGTTCTCAAAGTTTCAGCTCCAAATTTTTTAATACCACGAACAGAAAGTTCATACTCGAGTTCATCACGTCTAAGATAATATGGATCCATGTTTAAAAATAAAAATAACAATAACTGTTTATAATTATCCTGGGAAGTATCTAATCAATATTTTAAAAAAATATCTCGTAATATCTTAATATGAAATGAAACTCAATATAGTGCAAAATTTCTAAGATAAAAAGAAATAAATTGTTATATCAGTGTAGTATTCTACACATACGCGCTCACGGTGAAACTGGGACAATGGTACACAATATTCAATTTATATGTTAAACAACAAAAAAAAATAAACGACTTTAATATGTATCCATCTAATAACCCAATCAAATCATAAGCCGAAAACAACCCTAATATAATATGTAAAACTTTATCTATATTAGAGGCAAACCCTTGAAAAGATTTATGTCAAAAGTCAAATCTCGAAATTCAAAAACGCATAGTAATAACCAATTATTTCATATATAAATTGCAGTGACTTAAATTTCTCAATAAATTCCACTAACAAAATATTAACCAATTAAATAAGTAACCAACAAAACATTTAACCATTAAAAAAAAATTCGTTAAATATTTACTCTACACAAAGTTAAAACCTGTATAATAAACTGTTTTCAATAACAAACAGCCCAAAAACATTTATAAAATATATATAAAATATTCAAAATACAAACATATTTTTAACAGTGTATAAATCATTCACACACTTTTCTCAGTGTAGAACAAATCAACAATGTAATGACTTAATCCTATCAAACTTATTAAAACAGCATACACCCAATATAATTTCAAAAACAACAAATAAATTTATTTTACCTAAAGTACCAGCAGTTTGTACTTTTATATTTTTTCTACTAGCCAAAATAATTTCTGCAAATATTTTATGAATATCTCTTTAAAGAGACATAAATATTTAAACTCAAGAAACAGATATAAAAGACATGAGACAAGAAGTGTCACAAAAACCAGTATAAAACTACTTTTAAATTCAAACCACAGCCCCGAAGTTGGTCGCCAAAAATAACTGTTACGTTGATTTTGAAAAAAAAAACAAAACCGTTATCGATTTTTATTTTTGTTGCCCTGACATCACTCAGCGGTTGCTTTTGGGCGTGGGAAGCAGTTTTATTATGGTTACTATTGGGGTTGGGGCGCCAAGTAATTTTATTTAAATGAATATATTGCAAAGCCCAAGGAAGACATAAAATTACTAAAACTATTTTCCCTGGATAAGTGATCCAGTAAATAAGAATATAGAAAAAAAAATAATTAAGAGTAAATAATAATACAAGATATATTTTCAATATAAAGGTTATAATAATGAGGCAGTAGAAAATATATGTATAATATTTTCTGATAAATACACAAACGAGATTATAAAAGAACAACTTAAGTAAAACCTGGCTCTTGCAAGAGATGAGCAGACTAGGAGCGTGGAGGTGTATAATAACAAGAAAAAGAACTCACACTCCGAGTCTACGAACAAATAATATATAAATATATCCACGATCAACATAAAGAAACAAAAATGTGATCTATCAGATCTGAACTATGTGTCGATAATTTTTCGTGGCCTACGGTATAAAATTCGCCACGCTATAGTAAAATATGTAACCTTAATAATGGACAAACACTTCAAAACAAGATATATATGGCTTTTAAAACAAAAAAAACCAGTATTTTAACGGAGCTAGGTACGTAATAGGGTACTTATCGAGGTCCTCGGCCTGGCCTCCTGGAGAATCCTGCTTGCCCGGTACTCGACTGCTTCCCGTGAAGTCAGATTCCCAATTGTGGCGTCGGTAAAAAGCAAGTTCGGGTTGAATCTCGAAATGTCGGCGATAAACAAATTGTTCCCCAGTTAACAAAGGAAATGCCGGAAAATAAAACGCCTGCACGAGAGAGAAAAACTTATGTAGGTAATATTAACAATAACTCAATGAAGCCAGTAAAATGTATACGAAAAAAAATTACGAACCTTCCACACAGGATCCTTATTGTAGAAAGGCGTTTTTCTTTTTACACCAAAGAATGTGCAGTAAACAAAATCCGCCCAAAGCGAAACCAAATGTAACCACTGCAACTCCTACCATAAGTTACATTTTCATAGTTGAAATCAATGTAGATGCCCTTTTTGTGGGTAAAATTTACAAGAATTGATTAACTATATGTATATGCACACCTTGGTAACCTTCTAACATACTATATTCTACAATTTCTCTCTCTCCTCATGCGTAAATTTTAAGTTGAACAAAAACTATGCCGATAAGACGGCTAGTTCCGCGGCGCGAGAAAACGTTTAAAATTTAAATCGAAATAAATACTTAAAACCGCTAAAATTTACGTATCATTATTATTATTATTATTATTATTTTTTTTTTCCAGTAAACACCTTCCGAAGCTCCGACACATTCGGAGATGTTCTGGTGAGTCAAGCAATGACCACTCTCCACTCCGTGGAGTCAGTAATCATTGCGCCCGTAAATCGTGTGTTCTGAGCAGACGTAGCGAACCAAGGACGATTGCCTTCTGCATTCTGCCGGCTAAGATCTCTGCCGAATTTCGACAAGCCGGTATGATCTTTAAGTCAGAAAGCAACGTATGTCTCACTCCACCCAGGACGCCTATAATTAGCACCACAATCTTTATTATTATTATTATTGTTATTGTTATTGTTATTGTTATTGTTATTGTTATTGTTATTGTTATTGTTATTGTTATTGTTATTGTTATTGTTATTGTTATTGTTATTGTTATTGTTATTTTTATTGTTATTGTTATTTATTGTTATTGTTATTGTTATTATTGTTATTGTTATTATATTGTTATTGTTATTATTGTTATTGTTATTGTTATTGTTATTGTTATTGTTATTGTTATTGTTATTGTTATTGTTATTGTTATTGTTATTAGTTATTATTGTTATTGTTATTGTTATTGTTATTGTTATTATTGTTATTGTTATTGTTATTGTTATTGTTATTGTTATTGTTATTGTTATTGTTATTGTTATTGTTATTGTTATTGTTATTGTTATTGTTATTGTTATTGTTATTGTTATTGTTATTGTTATTGTTATTGTTATTGTTATTGTTATTGTTATTGTTATTGTTATTGTTATTGTTATTTTTATTGTTATTGTTATTGTTATTGTTATTGTTATTGTTATTGTTATTATTGTTATTGTTATTGTTATTGTTATTGTTATTGTTATTGTTATTGTTATTGTTATTGTTATTGTTATTGTTATTGTTATTGTTATTGTTATTGTTATTGTTATTGTTATTGTTATTGTTATTGTTATTGTTATTGTTATTGTTATTGGTATTGTTATTGTTATTGTTATTGTTATTGTTATTGTTATTGTTATTGTTATTGTTATTGTTATTGTTATTGTTATTGTTATTGTTATTGTTATTGTTATTGTTATTGTTATTGTTATTGTTATTGTTATTGTTATTGTTATTGTTATTGTTATTGTTATTGTTATTGTTATTGTTATTATTGTTATTGTTATTGTTATTGTTATTGTTATTATATTGTTATTGTTATTGTTATTGTTAGTGTTATTGTTATTGTTATTGTTATTGTTATTGTTATTGTTATTGTTATTGTTATTGTTATTGTTATTGTTATTGTTATTGTTATTGTTATTGTTATTGTTATTGTTATTGTTATTGTTATTGTTATTGTTATTGTTATTGTTATTGTTATTGTTATTGTTATTGTTATTGTTATTTTTATTGTTATTGTTATTGTTATTGTTAAATTGTTATTTGTTATTGTTATTGTTATTGTTATTGTTATTGTTATTGTTATTGTTATTGTTTTTGTTATTTTTATTGTTATTGTTATTGTTATTGTTATTGTTATTGTTATTGTTATTGTTATTGTTATTGTTATTGTTATTGTTATTGTTATTGTTATTGTTATTGTTATTGTTATTGTTATTGTTATTGTTATTGTTATTGTTATTGTTATTGTTATTGTTATTGTTGTTATTGTTATTGTTATTGTTATTGTTATTGTTATTGTTATTGTTATTGTTATTGTTATTGTTATTGTTATTGTTATTGTTATTGTTATTGTTATTGTTATTGTTATTGTTATTGTTATTGTTATTGTTATTTGTTATTTGTTATTGTTATTGTTATTGTTATTGTTATTGTTATTGTTATTGTTATTGTTATTGATATTGTTATTGTTATTGTTATTGTTATTGTTATTGTTATTGTTATTGTTATTGTTATTGTTATTGTTATTGTTATTGTTATTGTTATTGTTATTGTTATTGTTATTGTTATTGTTATTGTTATTGTTATTGTTATTGTTATTGTTATTGTTATTGTTATTGTTATTGGTATAGTTATTGTTATTGTTATTGTTATTGTTATTGTTATTGTTATTGTTATTGTTATTGTTATTGTTATTGTTATTGTTATTGTTATTGTTATTGTTATTGTTATTGTTATTGTTATTGTTATTGTTATTGTTATTGTTATTGTTATTGTTATTGTTATTGTTATTGTTATTGTTATTGTTATTGTTATTGTTATTGTATTGTTATTGTTATTGTTATTGTTATTGTTATTGTTATTGTTATTGTTATTGTTATTGTTATTGTTATTGTTATTGTTATTGTTATTGTTATTGTTATTGTTATTGTTATTGTTATTGTTATTGTTATTGTTATTGTTATTGTTATTGTTATTGTTATTGTTATTGTTATTGTTATTGTTATTGTTATTGTTATTGTTATTGTTATTGTTATTGTTATTGTTATTGTTATTGTTATTGTTATTGTTATAGTTATTGTTATTGTTATTGTTATTGTTATTGTTATTGTTATTGTTATTGTTATTGTTATTGTTATTGTTATTGTTATTGTTATTGTTATTGTTATTGTTATTGTTATTGTTATTGTTATTGTTATTGTTATTGTTATTGTTATTGTATTGTTATTGTTATTGTTATTGTTATTGTTATTGTTATTATTGTTATTGTTATTGTTATTGTTATTGTTATTGTTATTGTTATTGTTATTGTTATTGTTATTGTTATTGTTATTGTTATTGTTATTGTTATTGTTATTGTTATTGTTATTATTGTTATTGTTATTGTTATTGTTATTGTTATTGTTATTGTTATTGTTATTGTTATTGTTATTGTTATTGTTATTGTTATTGTTATTGTTATTGTTATTGTTATTGTTATTGTTATTGTTATTGTTATTGTTATTGTTATTGTTATTGTTATTGTTATTGTTATTGTTATTGTTATTGTTATTGTTATTGTTATTGTTATTGTTATTGTTATTGTTATTGTTATTGTTATTGTTATTGTTATTGTTATTGTTATTGTTATTGTTATTGTTATTGTTTTTGTTATTGTTATTGTTATTGTTATTGTTATTGTTATTGTTATTGTTATTGTTATTGTTATTGTTATTGTTATTGTTATTGTTATTGTTATTGTTTTTGTTATTGTTATTGTTATTGTTATTGTTATTGTTATTGTTATTGTTATTGTTATTGTTATTGTTATTGTTATTGTTATTGTTATTGTTATTGTTATTGTTATTGTTATTGTTATTGTTATTGTTATTGTTATTGTTATTGTTATAGTTATTGTTATTGTTATTGTTATTGTTATTGTTATTGTTATTGTTATTGTTATTGTTATTGTTATTGTTATTGTTATTGTTATTGTTATTGTTATTGTTATTGTTATTGTTATTGTTATTGTTATTGTTATTGTTATTGTTATTGTTATTGTTATTGGTATTGGTATTGGTATTGGTATTGTTACTGTTATTGGTACTGTTACTGTTACTGTTACTGTTATTGGTACTGTTACTGTTACTGTTACTGTTACTGTTACTGTTACTGTGTTACTGTTTCTGTTTCTGTTTCTGTTTCTGTTACTGTTACTGTTACTGTTACTGTTACTGTTACTGTTACTGTTACTGTTACTGTTACTGTTACTGTTATTATTATTGTTATTGTTATTGTTATTGTTATTGTTATTGTTATTGTTATTGTTATTTTTATTTTTATTATTATTATTATTATTTTTTTCTTTCAGTAAACACCTTCCGAGGCTCTGACACATTCGGAGATGTTCTGGAGAGTCAAGCAATGACTACTCTCCACTCCGTGGAGTCAGTAATCATTGCGCCCGTAAATCGTGTGTTCTGAGCAGACGTAGCGAACCAAGGACGATTGCCTTCTGCATTCTGCCGGCTAAGATCTCTGCCGAATTTCGACAAGCCGGTATGATCTTTAAGTCAGAAAGCAACGTATGTCTCATTCCACCCAGGACGCCTATAATTAGCACCACAATCTTAACAGAGTGGTCTGGATACAGCCTGCGGAGCTCGGAGAGAATATCTCGATATTTCCTCCGTTTTTCCTCCTCTTTTAGGACGATGTTGTTCTCTGCGGGAGCCGAGAACTCAATAACAAACATCGTCCTAAGCTGGAGGTAGAGGAGGACTACATCAGGCTTATTGGCTTGGATTTGCCTGAGGGTGGGGAATGAATAGTTCCAATAAATTCGGCACTTCTCATTCCCCACTACGGATTATATATCCCCCGGAGCATAAGGCAGCACTGGCGTCTCGTCTATCTCATACGAGTGTCGTAAATGATAATACAACACCCGTAAGGCTGAATCGTGTCTTTGGATATACGCTGTGGCCGCATATACCGGACAGGCCGACAGGAGATGCATAAGCGTCTCCGGCGCCTGGCGGCAGGCCCTGCAGCTGGTATCAGGAATCTCGATACCCAAGACACGACTACGATAGACGAGTGTGTTAATTACACCATCTTGGCAAGCCATTATGAATCCCTCGGTCTCAGAGTTCAGCCCCGCTGACCTCAAAAAAGCAAAGGTCAGCCTTTCAGATAAGCCTCTAGATGACGGTAGAAGAGACCATGCATTGGCTTATCCTTATGTAGCTGCAGAAGATGACGCGTTTCTGCAGCTTTAATTAGGGCTTTTAACTGAGCAGGATCCGACTCGGTGACAGAGTCTGGATTTTCCCGCTCAGTATCGAACACGAGACCAAGTTCATCGGCTGCTCTTCTCGCTGCCTTATACACAAACGCTCCTATCCCTGCTGCTTCATGGTCTTGGACCATGCAGAGAAGGGGATCCGAGCTCCTGATGACTTTGCAGGCCTCCTCCAAAACCACTCTGCCCTGGAGACACTCCAAACTCAAGAGTCCACGACCTCCTGATTTCTTGGGAAGTATAACCGCGGAACGGACGATCTTGGATGCAAACTCCGATGGAGATGCATCATTTTACGGGTCCCTACATCGAGTTGCCTCAGCTCTTCTTGTGTCCATTTCACTACTCCAAAGGATCGGAATGGCAAGCATATTTGTGGCACTCACCTTGTTCTTACCCGACAGCTCCGAAGACCAGATCTGTCGGAGGCGGTGCCGATACCTGCCGCGGAGAGCGTTTTTCACCGTTGCCACCTCATGAGTGCCCCGCTGTGGGACACCCAAATAGGTGTACGACTCTCCGGCATCTAGATAGTGAAAGATGCTTCCGTCTATGAGCTGGGCGTCCTCTCCGTATGGACCGCATCGTCCTCTCTTGACATGAACCAGTGCACATTTGTCCAGCCCGAACTCCATCCCAACCGCCTGCGTGTACTCATGTACCACTCTGAGGGACTGATTTAAATCCCTCTCTCCGGAGGCGTAGAGTTTAAGGTCATCCATATATAACAAATGGGTGACCTTATGCCTCCGGTCTCCTGGGGTACCGCAGTTGTAACCCCGGGTACGACGAAGTGCAACGGATAATGGCAGCAGTGAGATGCAAAACAAGAGGGGACTCAGGGAATCTCCTGGAACACTCCCCTCCTGAACATTACCGGCTCTGTCTGGACCCTTGCATTAGCCGATGTTATGGTAAAGCGGGTCCTCCAGAGCGGCATGAGTTGTTCAATACATCTCACTATGGGGTCGGCCACCGCAAGACATTGGAGCAAGTGGACTATTAGCTCATGGGATGTCATATCAAATGCCTTGCGGTAATCTATCCAGGCCATTGAGAGGTTTCGCTTGTACTGCACGGAGTCTTGCGTAATACATCTGTCGATGAGCAGGTTCTCCTTACAGCCAGCTACACCCCTCTTGGACCCTCGCTGCTCGTATATCCGTTGATAAACCGGGTTCACTGTGTGGAGCACACGCGCGTACAAGATGCGTTATTATTATTATTATTATTATTATTATTATTATTATTATTATTATTATTATTATTATTATTATTATTATTATTATTATTATTATTATTATTATTATTATTATTATTATTATTATTATTATTATTATTATTATTATTATTATTATTATTATTATTATTATTATTATTATTATTACTATTATTATTATTATTATTATTATTATTATTATTATTATTATTATTATTATTATTATTATTATTATTATTATTATTATTATTATTATTATTATTTCACATATTCTTGTGATGCAAGTGCCTAAATATTGTCATTTTTTTTTTCAGGTTTCCACATTCAAGACCTTACGAGCTATATGGCATGTTCCAAGAATGGCTAACTTTTGCAGTTCCAGGTATAATCTTGAAGGTAAATGTAAAGTTTCAATGCTCTTATGTAATTTCAATGGTACTTCCCATGTTGCGCCTACGACCACTGGTATTTATTATTATTATCATTATTATTATTATTATTATTATAATAATAGGACTTTATTTGCATCAATAGAAATACAATAATAATGTATATAACATGAACGTCCATCCATTATTATTATTATTATTATTATTATTATTATTATTATTATTATTTTTTTTTTTCAGTAAACACCTTCCGAAGCTCCGACACATTCGGAGATGTTCTGGAGAGTCAAGCAATGACCACTCTCCACTCCGTGGAGTCAGTAATCATTGCGCCCGTAAATCGTGTGTTCTGAGCAGACGTAGCGAACCAAGGACGATTGCCTTCTGCATTCTGCCGGCTAAGATCTCTGCCGAATTTCGACAAGCCGGTATGATCTTTAAGTCAGAAAGCAACGTATGTCTCATTCCACCCAGGACGCCTATAATTAGCACCACAATCTTAACAGAGTGGTCTGGATACAGCCTGCGGAGCTCGGAGAGAAGATCTCGATATTTCCTCCGTTTTTCCTCCTCTTTAGGACGATGTTGTTCTCTGCGGGAGCCGAGAACTCAATCACAAACATCGTCCTAAGCTGGTGGTCGAGGAGGACTACATCAGGCTTATTGGCTTGGATTTGCCTGAGGGTGGGGAATGAATAGTTCCAATAAATTCGGCACTTCTCATTCCCCACTACGGATTCTATATCCCCCGGAGCATAAGGCAGCACTGGCGTCTCGTCTATCTCATACGAGTGTCGTAAATGATAATACAACACCCGTAAGGCTGAATCGTGTCTTTGCATATACGCTGTGGCCGCATATATCGGACAGGCAGACAGGAGATGCATAAGCGTCTCCGGCGCTTGGCGGCAGGCCCTGCAGCTGGTATCAGGAACCTCGATACCCAAGACACGACTACGATAGACGAGTGTGTTAATTACACCATCTTGGCAAGCCATTATGAATCCCTCGGTCTCAGAGTTCAGCCCCGCTGACCTCAAAAAAGCAAAGGTCAGCCTTTCAGATAAGCCAAGCCCCTCTAGATGTCGGTAGAAGAGACCATGCATTGGCTTATCCTTATGTAGCTGCAGAAGATGATGCGTTTCTGCAGCTTTAATTAGGGCTTTTAACTGAGCAGGAACCGACTCGGTGACAGAGTCTGGATTTTCCCGCTCAGTATCGAACACAAGACCAAGTTCATCGGCTGCTCTTCTCGCTGCCTTATACACAAACGCTCCTATCCCTGCTGCTTCATGGTCTTGGACCATGCAGAGAAGGGGATCCGAGCTCCTGATGACTTTGCAGGCCTCCTCCAAAACCACTCTGCCCTGGAGACACTCCAAACTCAAGAGTCCACGGCCTCCCCGATTTCTTGGGAAGTATAGCCGCGGAACGGACGATCTTGGATGCAAACTCCGATGGAGATGCATCATTTTTCGGGTCCCTACATCGAGTTGCCTCAGCTCTTCTTGTGTCCATTTCACTACTCCAAAGGAGTAGAGAAGGATCGGAACGGCAAGCATATTTGTGGCACTCACCTTGTTCTTACCCGACAGCTCCGAAGACCAGATCTGTCGGAGGCGGTGCCGATACCTGCCGCGGAGAGCGTTTTTCACCGTTGCCACCTCATGAGTGCCCCGCTGTGGGACACCCAAATAGGTGTACGACTCTCCGGCATCTAGATAGTGAAAGATGCTTCCGTCTATGAGCTGGGCGTCCTCTCCGAATGGACCGCATCGTCCTCTCTTGAGATGAACCAGTGCACATTTGTCCAGCCCGAACTCCATCCCAACCGCCTGCGTGTACTCATGTACCACTCTGAGGGACTGATTTAAATCCCTCTCCGGAGGCGTAGAGTTTAAGGTCATCCATATAGAACAAATGGGTGACCTTATGCCTCCGGTCTCCCGGGGTACCGCAGTTGTAACCCCAGGTACGACGAAGTGCAACGGATAATGGCAGCAGTGAGATGCACAACAAGAGGGGACTCAGGGAATCTCCTGGAACACTCCCCTCCTGAACAATACCGGCTCTGTCTGGACCCTTGCATTAGCCGATGTTATGGTAAAGCGGGTCCTCCAGAGCGGCATGAGTTGTTCAATACATCTCACTATGGGGTCGGCCACCGCAAGACATTGGAGCAAGTGGACTATTAGCTCATGGGATGTCATATCAAATGCCTTGCGGTAATCTATCCAGGCCATTGAGAGGTTTCGCTTGTACTGCACGGAGTCCTGCGTAATACATCTGTCGATGAGCAGGTTCTCCTTACAGCCAGCTACACCCCTCTTGGACCCTCGCTGCTCGTATATCCGTTGATAAACCGGGTTCACTGCGTGGAGCACACGCGCGCACAAGATGCGAGTAAACACCTTGTAACACGCATTCAGGCAGGTTATTGGACGGTAGTTCTTTGGCTGCTCTCTCTTGTGGAGAAACGGCATTTTCACGCCCTCTCTCCACCCGAGTCAGCAGTTCAGCGGCCTCGTACACAGCGCAATTGACGCGCCAGATGTCAGCCTCTTCTGGAAGATCCTCACGGAGCGCAGTATTCACTCGAGCCAGATCTGCGGGCTTCGGGGGTTTTATAAAAGGCAACCCCCGACGGGTGCTCAGGTCGTCCTGTTCGCGGGGAATGAAGCGCGGCGCCTCTGCGGGATCATTCCGTGGCTCTTCAACCACTTCATTCACCCTTAGTTGAGGACGCCTCTCATAGCCTCTGCGACGAAGGTAGGATACATAATCCCGCAGATTTTGTGCGGTGAGGGCGCGGCCTTCGGGGTGCATATCACACCACCGAGCATACATCCGCGCCATGTATCCCCTTCGCCCGGGCTCGCTGCTTTCATAACATTATTATTATTATTATTATTATTATTATTATTACTATTACTATTACTATTACTATTACTATTACTATTACTATTATTATTATTATGATTGTCATTGTCATTGTCATTATCATTTTCATTATCATTATCATCATCATTATCATTAATATTATTATTATTATTATTATTATTATTATTAAAATTTCTCCGGGTTCTCCGATTCATCGGGGAAAGGAACCCGGAGAAATTTTTCAACCAAATATAACACCCGCGGAAGCCTACGAACTAACATATATATTGCTATTTTATTTATATTTTGAAAATTCTCAGAAAATGTTAAAATAATGAAACTAATATTGTGTGGTGCGTAATGGGTCAAAAAATAATAAAATAATTATATTAGCAAATTGCATAATAAATTATATTAATAATAATAAAAATAATTATAAAAAATTATAATAAATATATTCACATAAGTAATATTTGAAAACAAACAATAAATGAAAACAAAATTAACAAAAAGATAGTTACAAAACGGAATTCTAAGAAACAATTACTCCGCAGACTAATGCTACGACCAGCACCTTAGTGATGTGTCGACCAAGCTATTTTTGTGTAGCAGTTGCTTCTGCTATTGCTACTTTTATTTAGCAGTTAAAAATAGCTGCTATTTTAATAGCAGCTAATGTTTTGGTTAGATGGCGCGTACCTAGCATTTATCGGCTTAGCGAGTTAGCAGACAGCAGACTGCAATAATAATTAACAATACTCCATACTTTCAGAGGCGCGATAATAGAAGAAAACTGAGAAATATAAAATATATTCGTTGTTTGCTGTAGATACAATTATTATGAGTAAGGATAGGATTTTGCAAAATGAAAGGAAAATTTGTATTTTTATTGATATAGGTATCGCGAATGACGTATATGGAAAACGATAAGCATTAGATTTGAAAAATTACTTTCTTAACTCGCTATTATTGTGACATATTGTTGTATTTTGTCATGGCAGACAAATATACTATGCCCTTGCAACAAAAAAAATTACTATTATCAAGTGTAACAGAAACATACAGTAAAAAATTAAAATGCTTGTATAATTGGTATACGTTTCAATATAACAAATGACTTAACTCGTTTTAAAGATCATATAACATATATTTTATTTCCCAGATATTTATAATAAATCGGGAATAAACGACAGTGCATAGCTATAGTTGCTATCTATTCGGCGCATTGGCGTTTACTCGTTAGGACCGCGGCGAGCGGCGTATGCCAAACTGCTAAATAAGTAAAGCAGTTTGGCGTATTAGCATTAGCATTCACATTCACCCGTTAGGACAACCATGAATTTATGCCAACCTGTTAAATCAATAGCAGCTAATTTTTTGAGCACGTAGCAGTTGCTACTGCTACTAACCAAATAGCAGTTAAAAAATAGCAGGCCGCTAAATAGCAACCCATCACTACAGCACCTGAAAAAGCTAGTTGTGTCGGAGCAGCCGAGCGAGCAGGTAGTATACTGTATACCTGCAAGTGAAGTTCAGCGACCCTTGTGAAGTGCACCTGTGTAGTTCTGCGAAGTGGAGGTCCCACAAAATACCTGTCTTTCCTAAGACAACAAATTTCTAGTCTTTTTCAAGGCTAAACAAAAGAAATTCGTTCCAACCGTCTGAATAATCTTAGCCTAGGCAGAGAGGATTCAGATATTTATTTTTTAGGTCATATCGTCGACGAGGATGACGAGATGCGATCAAGATCTCAAACGCCGACTCCCAGCGAAGGCAGCGGAGGAAGCTCTGACGATAGCAGGTGCAGTAGCCCACTATTCGACGCTGGGCGAATTCTCCAGAGCAATGACGAGGAGCTAAAAAGGCTTCAAGAGGAAAACCGCCAGCTTAGGCAAAGCATTGCCAGGCTAACCAAGCAGCTGCAGGAGCAGGAGGTGGCAGCGAATGCCCATGAGGTGGCGACGGAGGCCCGTCACAGGGCACTAGAGGAGTTGATTAGAAGCCTGTCGGCCGGTTCTAACACTCGCCACAACCAAGCCAGCTTCTCCACCGCGATGGAGACAGAATTGCCTGCCTCAGCGCACCCACTGCTGCCCCCCCCCCCAACAATGGTAAAGATAAGGGTGGAAAGAGGAAGAAACCAATTTCTTCTGTTGCAGGTGATGCGGGATCGTCGGACGAGGCTCCGTCAAAGGTTCCAAGAAAGACAGCACCCACCCCCGCGCCTTCAACGAGCGCTGCCACCACTGCCACCCCCTCACCCCCAGCCATGGGCGAGGCCAAGAAGATGCCCAAAATTCATCCTGCCATTCTGAGGAAAAGCGAGTGGTGGACGGCAGTATCGCTTCTGCTGAGAGAGGGGAAAATTAATTTCTTGAAGGACAAGATGGTAAGAGAAGATGTCGCCATCTCCTGCGTTTGCGAGGGCGACCACAGAAGACTGACGAGGGTTCTGGCGGTAAAAGGAGAAGAGTACCACACGTACTCTCTCCAGGAAGACAGGCTGTTAAGGATCGTTATCCGAGGCATCCTCTTGGGCACCCCACTGGAGGAGGTGACGGAGGACCTACGCGACCAGGGTTTCGCCCCCACGAACGTGGCTAGGATGACCGACAAGACGACCAGGCGTCAGATGCCCTTCGTCATCGCACAGGTGCCCCAGGACCGGGGGAGTATTCTGCAGGTCACCCGATGCTTCTCCTTGGTCATCCTAGTGGAGCCCTAGAAGGTGGCAGCTGTGGCATTCCAGTGTCACAGATGCCAAAAATTCGGCCACGATCAGAGCCGCTGCACCGCTCTTGTGAAGTGCGACGAAGGCCACCACTCGGCCGAGTGCAAGAAGCCAAGGGGGACCTCGGCCAAGTGCGCCAACTGCGGTGGCCCCCATCCGGCTGGCTACAGGGGCAGCCCCTAGGCCCCAAGGAAAAAAACGCTGCCAAAAGGCTAACCGCAGCAGCAGTAAAGCATCAACTAAGTACTAAGTATACGCATCCCCTCAAGACCACAGCGACGAAGAGCTTCGCCGACGCCGGGAGGCAAAAGCAGGCTCCCGTCGCAGCGCCTAAGGGGGTTGCAAAGATGCAGCAGCCCCAGACGGCGTGGAGTGCGTCATCTGACTTCGTCAGCGCGCTGGCGAGGATGAAGAGATATACTCGGCCATGCACGCGTTCTTTACTAAGATACCATTTTGCAGGATTAATGGCAGTCCCTCGACAAATGCAGTCCCTGAGAGTCGCCTCCTGGAACGTCGATGGGTTCTAGTGCAGGAAGAACGACTTACATGAGCGATGTCTAGACATTGACCATCTCGTCCGTTCTTGGAGAACGATCTGGAGGCGGTCATGGGGGCATGGCAGCATACGGTTGCCATCGGTGACTTTAACGCAGTTGCCGGAGTAGAACAGCATGGCTAGCTCAACACGAGGCAGGGTGCTTCTGCACTTCCGCATGAACCCGATGAAACCAACCTTCCAGAAAGGTGCAGCTAGGCCGGACGTGCTGGACATCGCTTTGTTTAAGGCAATAATGATGGAAGTCGACGACGCATTACGAGGGATACACAAATCACTCGCCTGTCTTATTGGAGTTAGGACAGGAGCGTCGTGACGAGGCAACCGTTGTCAGAAGGCAGATCAACTGGGAGCGTTTTCATGCAGACATGCAACGACTCTGTCAACCCGTCCCTGTCATTCAAGACGAAGCGGACCTCGATGCGGCAGTCGTCAGCCTTGAGACGAATATCCTCACCGCCCTGGAAACCAGCACCATCAGGAGTACGGAAAGGAGACGTGCGGACCACACAGGTGAGTTACCTCTTGTTTTGCAGGAGCAGATAAGGGAAAGATGCGCGGCCAAGCGGCGAGCCATGAGAACGGGCCACCCACGCAAGAAATAGATCGCAAACCAGCTCAACAGGAGAGTCAAGGCCGCCCTCGACGAGCTCTACCAGGAACGGTGGCAAAGACACGTGGAGACCCTGAATCCCGAGGATAGCAGTATGTGGAAAATGCAGAAGGCGCTGAGGGTCTCCCGTAGTCCGATACTTCCTATGCACGGAGAGAATGGGATTGTCTATACGAAGTGGGACAAGGCAGAAGCTTTCGCTGACAGCCTTGAACTGCAGTGTAGAGAGAACTTTCTCGATGACGAAGACGAGGATCACACGGACGAGGTGGAGCGTCGCGTGCGGCGCCTAAGACGCCTACCCGACGCTGAACCCATCAGACCCGCCACTCCGGAGGAAGTAAATGAGATTCTGCGCTACCTGAACCCTCGCAAAGCACCGGGATGTGACGGTATAGGAAACCAGACTAGCAGCTACCGCCGTGGCCACTCGATGGAGCAGCAGATTCTCAGGTTAGTAGAACTTCTTTCCACAGATTTCGACACCAGAGAGTCTACTGGAGCAGTCTTCTTGGACGTCGTCAAGGCCTTTGACAGGGTCTGGGACGATGGGCTTACCGTTAAGATGCTCGACTTGGCTACCCTGTCGACCTAGTCAAACTGGTGGCGTCTTTCCTAAGAGACAGAGAGCTGCGTGTGAAGGTGGATGGGACCCTAGCCACCTATCTGTCCATGGAAACCGGAGTCCCCCAAGGCGCCGTACTGTCCCCGCACCTGTTCAACATTTTTACCGCGGATTTACCCAGGACAGAGTACACTTCCATATGTATCTACGCCGATGACACCGCCATCTTGGCCCGATCCTAAAATCCGGAGATGGCTGCGAGGCGACTCCAGAGAGCGCTAGGCAGACTAGAGGACTGGTGTAACCGCTGGAAGGTGGCGATCAACGTGGAAACGGGCAAAGGTATGATGTTCTCTCATAGATACAGAGCGCAGCCGAGAGGCCGCGTGACGTTCAACGATGAGGACATTCATTGGACCAACGAAGCCAGATATCTTGGGGTGACCCTAGATAGAAAGCTGACCTGGAAGCCACACGTCAACGAAGTGGTTCGCAAAGATAAGTTCTAAGTAAAATATTTACCTCAGCAAAATCATCTCTCCTCTGAAGATCAGTTATGCGAAGATCAATATTCGAAAAGATATCTTAGAAATACTTCTGACCGATTTCAAGTTAGTCTGCCTTTTCGTTCAGGAGAACATTTCAAATACTCGAGCTTTGGCTGCTCGACTATTTTTATCTCTGAAAAATATATTACTTAATGATCCTTCTTTATATGAACAATATTCCGAATATAGTGTCCATATGTCTCCAGCAATGGACAATTCTTCCTTAAATGTTTACTATATTCCACATCACTGTGTAATAAAACCTGAAAGTACCACGACTAAACTTAGAGTAGTGTTCGACGTAAGTGCAAGTGCTACTGGATCTTCTCTAAACAATACTCTTCTCTCTGGTCCTAAATTGCAACGTGATTGAATAGCTATCTTGTTGAATTTTCGATTTTACACTATCGCTTTTATTGCTAATATCAAGCAAATGTACCGAATTCGAATTTATTCATGATGCTTATCTATCTATCTATAATCTCTCAAAGAATAGTCTGGAGGTTTTCTCAAGATGAACCTATCCAAGATTATGTTAAAAACTGTTACTTATGGAGTTTCTTCCACTCCTTTCCTCGCGATTAGAACTCTTTTACAATCGGCCAGGGATGAACGTTTTCGTTTTCCACCGGCTTGTCAAGTTCTCGAAAATAGTACTTACATTGATGATACTGTCTGTGGAACTAATTCTTTAGAACAAGCTCTTAAATTAAAAACAGAATTAATATCTTTACTTCGAAGTGCAGATTTTGAACTTTACAAGTGGAATAGCAATAATTCCGCGCTTATAGCGGAAAACTTTTCTCAATAAATTGAAAAGTCGATGGATCTTGATGTTTCGTCTAATGTGAAGGTGTTGGGACTTCAGTGGAATCTAGTATCAGATACTTTCCAATTTCATGTTACTCCTATAGTGACCTCAATACTCGGGATTGGAAAGTTTTCCACCGAGAAGAAACTGGCCCTGGCCAGACCTGGACTTTCTCTGTCGATGAGAAGTCCAAAGTTGCTTTGATGAATAATCGGCTCTTCTTTGGCTTTGGGCAGGTGATATTCCGCCCAAGGAATAGAGGAGGGATGAGAGCGAACCCTCCCTCGGCTGAACAGGAGAGGAAGAAACCTCCCAAAGGTTCAGGTGAGGCCAAGGGTGTTGGACACGCCACCTCCTCGGTGAGAGGAGATCACGCTTCCTCCTCGGTGAGGGGAGGTAAAGAAGGGAGAGGGGGAAAGAAGAGAATACCGCCTCCCTTCAATAAATGGGGAAGGAGAGAGCCTCCTCACCAAGAAGCTAGGGTGGGGAAAGAAGACGCCCCATCAACCTCGGGCGGGAGGGGTAAAAATATCCCCAACAAGGCGCCCCTACGGAAGAGCGGATCAGAGTAACCGCCTTCCGTAACCGAATACTTAAAAAATATATTTCCCTGATGGTGTCTAACAGTATAAGATGCCTTCAGGCCAATATACAACATGCCAAGGCAGCAACTTGTATACTTATCAGGAACAACATTAACTATTTTGTTCTTTCAGGTTACTGCAGTCCAAACTTGGTAGCCATCCAAATATCAACCATGGAGGGAGGCGGTAGGACAAACATAATCGCCTGCTCAGCCTACTTACCGGGTGATGTGGACAACACACAACTGCCTCCAGCTGGTCTGCGCAATCTAACCGCATACAGTAAGAGACACAATTGTCATTTGGTCATTGGATGCGACGCAAACTCCGATCACACAGCTTGGGGAAGCACCAATATTAACCGGAGAGGTGAGATATTATTTGATTATATCTTAGAGGAAGGGTTAATTGTGAATAACATTGGTACCAAACCAACCTTCATTACTAGAAATAGGAAAGAGGTATTAAACTTAACAATCAGTTCAGTTTTTCTGAGTAATAAAATTGTTAATTGGAATGTTTCCTCTGAACCATCATGTTCAGATCACGCACATATTCTATTTAATATTGAAACTGACACCAGGTCTGTGATAACATATAGGGACCCGAAAAGTACAGACTGGAGGGGATATAAACAGTCACTCCAGGAGCACTTTAGGGCTCCAATTACCGCAATAAAGAATTGTGAGGAGATAGAGGTAGCCACGGAGCAAATCCGAAGTGCACTCATCACAGCATATCACGAAAACTGTCCACTGAAAACAAAGAAAGATAATAAAGGCACATCTTGGTGGACTAGGAAATTAGGGAAATGAGGAAAGAAGTCCGGCCCCTCTTTAATCGGGCTAAGGCTTCAGGCTGTTGAGATCAATATAGATCCACTTTAACGGACTATAACAAAGAAATTAGAAGGGCAAAAAGGGAGTCTTGGAGGAGGTTTTGCGAGAGTATTTCTGATTTACCTAGCAGTTTTAGAATACACAAGATTCTATCTAGGGAACCTGTGAAGGAACTTGGGTCGATAAAACGACCCAATGGAACCTTTACGGATTCCAGTAGAGAAACCTTGGAGCTGTTAATTCTAAACCACTTTCCCAACAGTCTGATTCTGGGTGATACC
This sequence comes from Monochamus saltuarius, assembly GCA_025584915.1. Lineage (NCBI taxonomy): Eukaryota > Metazoa > Arthropoda > Insecta > Coleoptera > Cerambycidae > Monochamus > Monochamus saltuarius. The sequence continues at coordinate 39,896,139 of CM046724.1, forward strand.
AATAGTGATCCCCCAACAACATCACAAGGTAGGTCTAGACGACCTACTAGAGATGACTGGTTGGTAGGTAAAAGTTATCACAGTACCAATTGTTGAATGAGCGATCAAGTCATTTGAACCATTCAAATCTTTTGGCGAAGACGGCATATTTCCAGCTCTAATGCAACATGGACCGGAAATTATAAAGGTGCTCCTCGCAAAGCTATTCAGAGCCAGCTTGGCATGGAATTACATTCCATCCAGCTGGTCAGTTACTAGGGTAGTCTATATACCTAAGATAGGTAGGAAAGATCCTAAAGCATTCAGGCCAATTAGCCCGACATCCTTTCTGTTGAAAAGTCTGGAAAAGGCATTGGATGGGTACGTTAGGGGGGGAATACTCAGTGTGAACCCGTTTAGTGTTCAGCAGTATGCCTATCAGACTGGTAAATTGACAGAACTAGCACTACATAACCTTGCCGGGAAAATCACCCAATCCTTTCAGGAGAAGGGTATTGCGGTGGCTGCATTCCTAGACATTGAAGGAGCATTTAACAATGCCCTACCAGAGTTCCTATATACAGCAGCAGCTGCTAGGGGAATCGAATCTACCATATGTGGCTGGATACGAGCAATGCTGGCGAACAGGACCGTAACGACAACTCTGCAGGGGGAGGAGGTCAGGTTTAAGGCTGCAAGGGGCTGTCCGCAGGGTGGGGTCCTTTCTCCCCTGCTATGGTCGCTCCATGTGGAGGACCTGCTCGCCATACTCTCTGCATGGGAGGTCGAGGTCCAGGCATATGCTGATGATCTGGTCATACTGGTAAGAGATATAACTGAAGATAGTATATCGTTTATCCTTCAGGAAGTTTTAAGTGGGGTACTTGACTGGTGTGAGAGGGAGCAGATGTCTGTGAACCCCCACAAAATAGTGATTGTGCCCTTCACAAAGAAACGCAAACTGGTCAACTTAAGACCCCCCATTTTACGGGGAGAGACAATACCATTTGCAGAGGAAGCGAAATATCTGGGAGTTGTTCTAGATAAAACGCTCAATTGGAACTCTCTTATGGATAAAGTCATCCACAAGGCCAGAATGTCCTTATGGACGTATCGACGCATTTGTGAAAAGTCCTGGGGCATAGGTACTAAACAACTATACTGGCTGTATGTGATGGTTATTAGACCCATGATCACTTACGGCTCAATAGTTTGGTGGTCCAAAGGTCTTCAAAGGATAGCCAAAGTAAAACTCTCAGGTTTGCATAGACAAGCTAGTCTGGCGATAACTGGTGCAATCAGTACCACACCGTCAGCTGCTCTGGAAGTCCTCCTGGACCTACCACCTCTCCATATACTTTTGGAGAGAGAAGCCAGGTGAGCAGTATACAGATTGAAGCAAGCGGCTATTTGCATGCCGAAGGCTAACATAATAGAGCGTAGTGGAGTGCTGGAGGACAGAGAAGGTCACAGCACTCTATCGATGGTCTCGGATGTTATGCCTACAAAAATCAACTATAGGCTGCCTTTCGAGATTCTCTTTCCTCGGAGGGAGGAATGGGAGCGAGATGAAACTGACCTCCTGAAGGCGGATAGTTTCTGGTACACTTATGGCTCTAAGACCCCAGAGGGTGTTGGAGCTGGAGTGTATAGTTGCAACCCAAACACCAGGCTATTCGTAAGCCTGGGTAAATATGCGACTATATTCCAGGCAGAAATTTATGCCATCGAACTGTGTGTGTTGAAGCTGGAAAAGCTTAGACTTAAACGCAGGTCGATAAAAAACTTTTCTGATAACCAAGCACTTGGATCCTACCGGTGTAATTCAAGAACGGTATGGAATTGTCAAAAGGCTCTGGAGCGGTTAGGTACAAGCAACAGAGTATCCCTGGTTTGAATAACTGGTCATGCGGGTATCCAGGGAAACGAGGCAGCGGACTCGTTAGCAAGGCGGGGTGCCTCTTCCAGCTTTATAGGTCCGGAACCGGCTCTTGGCTTAGCTTTGGCTACTGCCAAAGCAGTCATCTCGACCTGGGCGGAGGAAAAGATAAGGGAGTACTGGCGAGATCTGCCAAGATTAGTTTCGAAGGCGTTCATAGCGGGCACATTGACAAAGAGAGCTAAAAATTTTTTAGAGTTAAATAGGCTTGACCTAAAGACTCTGGTTGGCCTATATACTGGGCACTGCCGGTTAAGGAGTCACACGCACAAGTTGGGCCTCGCTGAGGAGGCCGAGTGCCGGTTGTGTTTAGAAATTGACGAATCGGCAGAACACATATTATGTCACTGTCCGGCTGGAGAATGGACCAGATTTTCTATATTTGGCAAAGTGCATCTCTTGCCAGACAGAATCTCATCCAACAAGGTTATTGGCTTCATAAAGAGGCTAAACCAGTTGGGTGAAGTATAACAAGTATGTGAGCCACAATAGACCACAGGGTCGCATTGGAGGGCTAGCTTTTGGCCCACTCACTTAGATAACTATGAACTAACTCCTATAGTATAAACGCAGCAGGCTGCTTTTCATGCGTTTTCGGTGGCCGAGAAGTGCGCTTTTGCGGGTGACGTCAGTGGCGGTGTATTTTACTCAGATCTCAGGGGGTTTTAACGGTTCGGGAACCTCTTCAGGTTACCAGAGTCGAGGTGGCGGTGTAACGTTGTTAGGCGCCAGGAATATATCGGAAACATTCCAAAGTTTGTAGAAAAATCGTGTCTAGAAAGAAGCGGAGTAAGAGGTTCTAGGCTTAGTCGAAGAATATAGCGAAGCAATAGGTCGTAGAATTAACAGGCAAAGAAATAGCGAAGCGAAGCGAAGTAACTAAGTAGAAATAAATTCGAAGCACAGGCGGAGATAGAATAGGTCTGGCAGAGCAACGGCTTGCACAGAGTAATGCTCAAAGGAGCTGTAGAATATCTTGCCAAAGGGCACTTACACTTGCACACACAATACTAGTGACTTGATGTAGACTCGACGAGCACAGAGAGCGACTGCTGCTGAGAGCGCACTAATATCCTTGGCAGGATAAATGACCTCGGATGAGCGGGATCGAGAGGGACTATCTCTCTTTACCCAGTTCATCGCTGTAGGCCTGGACGCCTCGTAGAGGTGGGTTTCCTTATCCGGTCAGCCTCGACCGCAATTGCGGCCGATGCCAGCGACTCGAGAAACCTCCTCTTGTCCTGGCAAGCCCCGTCGGCAAGATCTTATCTTCTGGCGCTCTTCTGTCTTCTCTTCTTTCTTTGCCGACTCGTTAACCCCCGGGGGTAGTCATGTTTTGGCCGCGGCGCGAACGCCTCCGGCCAGGTAGGGGTTTGGGTTAAGTCAGGATTTGCACTGTGGCTCTAAGGAGGCGCTAGGACAAATAACCGTAAATGCCCTGTCGTCCAGCGTCACGGTAAGGATAGGGTAACGGATCCCGCCTGGGCGGGCTCCGGGGTAGGCTAGGGAAAAGTCAAAGTCTCTTCGTGGTCCTATTCTTGATCCTGGCGATCCTGAAATAGACGAAACGTCTCAACTTACCCCGCGTCCAGGAGTTGAAACCTTGGCCGCCTGTACCTGGCGGCCGCATCGGGTCGGTAGTTCACCATCGCCTGGATCAGCTGATTGCTGTGGACTTCTACGCGTGCGAAGAAAGCCTCTGCTCGCGCTGTCATCGCTTCCAGGGCTGGGGTGAATCCCAGATCCCGGCGAATATTGCTGTTGTGGACAAACCAAGGGGCCCTCGGCGCGCAACGCAGGGCGATATTCTCGACGGCCTGCACTCTTTTCAGGTGAGCCTTCGCTGCGTATCCCCATGCTGCTCCGGCATACGTCAACTGTGGCTGCAAGACAGACTTGATTAACCTAAGTCATTTAACAGTTTTTGCTAAAAGGTTAAAACAATACCTGTGTCGCTCGGTTTACAATGGGATGGAAAGTCCTCCTTCAGATGTAATCGACATTTGGTTACAGTTTCAAAAAGAATTGCCAAATATAGCCCAAATTAATACCCCTCGTTGTTTATATCTCTCAATAACCTCATTTGAAATGCATGGGTTCTCAGATGCTTCCTTCTGAGAAAGGATATACTACAGTTATTTATTTGAAATCTGTAAAAAATTCTAAAGTTTGTACTCTCTCTGTTCCAAATCAAAAGTATCTTTGAAAACTCTCTCGATTCCTCGCCTTGAGCTTTGTGCAGCCGTTCTTCTAGCCGAACTTCTTTCATATGTTTCTAAGTTGCTAGAAAGTCGCTGTCATTTTCAAATTTTCGCATGGACCGATTCAACGGTCGTTCTCTCTTGGATACGTTCTTCTCCTCATAAATGGAAAAAATTTGTTGTTAATCGCATTAGTTGAATTCACTGAAAAATTTGGCGTTACGTTCCTTCCCAAGATAATCCAACTGATTGCGCATTGAGAGAAATGTTACCTTTGCAACTTTTCCAGCATTCCTCTTGGTGAGCAGGCTTTTTTTATCGTTATCTTCTGACTCTTGGCCAAAACAACCTCTCTCAGAATCTTCGACTAATGAATCTCTTTTGCCAGAAATAATCAACATATTTTGACCGCTACTGTAGAAAGTAATTTTATGGATACGCTCTTGGATCAGTTCTCATCGCTTCCTAAAATTCAACGCATTACTGCCTATGAATTCAAATTTATTAATAATACCTCCCAATCAGATAAAACATCCTCTAACACTCTCACCAGTTCTGAAATTCAGGACACTCTCTTTATTCTCTTAAAAAATCTTCAACGGCAAGTTTTCGCCAAGGAACTTTCTGCACTAAGATCTAACAAATCTGTTAGTAGATATCTTCGCAAGCTTAGCCCTTTTATTGATGATAAAGGTATACTTTGAGTAGGTAGTAGATTGGCTCAGTCCAATCTCTCTATTAATGAAAAATTTCCAGCTCTGCAAAACTTTTGTATTTTAGGTGCTAAACGAATAATTCGAAGTGTTACATCAAAAATGTCGAAAATTAAACCCCTCATTTCCAACCTCTCATGGGTAACTTGCCTCGTCTCATAGTTTCTCAACTGACTTTTCTTAGTATTACCATGAGTAAAGTTCGTGGCAGCAAAATCCTTAAAGGATATATTTTTGTTTATTTGTTTGTTTTGCTACTAAAGCTCTGCATTTAGAGTTGATTTCTGATTTGTCGACAGAAGCATGTTTGGCTGCTTTAAAACGGTTTATAACGCGGAGAGGCAGATGTAACTACATTTTTCCGATTGCGGCACCAGCCTTGTTGGCGCATCCCGATATCTAACTCAAGAAGAAGAAAGCAAGAAGCAAGTACCAAAGAAAATCTTGAATGGCATTTTAATTACCCATCGGCACCTCATTTTGGAGGTTTATGGGAGGCGTGAATAAAATCCGTTTAAACTAATTTATTTCGCGTCATCGGGCAACAACTTTTAACGTACGAAGAATTAAGCACACTGTTAATACAAATTGAAGCACTATTAAACTCAATACCCCTGGGTTCTATTAACTCTGATCCTAATGATCTCACTCGATTAACCCCCGGACACTTTTTAACTTTGGACACTCTCAGAAACCTAATCTTCAAAATTTAAATTTAAATCGCCTCAATAGCTGGCAGTTATTGAGTCGAGTGAAAATATAACTATAGGAAGAATGGTTCTTGTAGAAAATGAAATATTACCTCGGTTGCATTGGCAATTAGCCAAAATTGTAGACACTCATCCCGGTTCTGATGATGTTATAAGAGTTAGGACTCTATAAATGATACTGCAGGAAACAACTACTCCGCGGGCTAATGCCCCGACCGGCATTGAATTATACCTGCAGTATCTGTGTGAAACAGCCAAGAACACTTGTCGGCCACTCCATCAGACATAGACCGGTTTCGGGCTTGTTAGCCCTCATCAGTATGCCATAGGTGAGATGACCGACAATTGAACTGGCTGTTCCTTCATATGTAGTTTCACATATAAATCGAGCGCAGGTGAGATGTAACTGGTCTGCTACTTCCTGCTCGGCCTAAGCGGCTCGACTTGCAGAAAGCAATCATCTCCTGTGTATAGTGTCTTTTTCTAGACACTCTAGATGGGTGGTTATGTTCCGTTTTTGTCTTTTTTATTAATTAAATTTAGTAAATCAATTTCATATTTGTTATTAAATTTAAAATATTTAATCTAAGAATGTCCGCGTCAAACGAAAAACGACTCTCGCTTGAACCGTTGACGCGATCTCGTGTGTTAGTATAGCTCTTATTTTATCCTCTCTAAAATTACTGTTTTGCGACTGCAAGATCTATTGCAATCAACGTACCTTTAGAAAACCATCTCCGAGTGCAGTGTAAGAAGACGGCGCTTAGGTAAGAAAACCAAAACCCGTTTTTTTCTCTTTCTATATATATATATATATATATACATGGCTGTCACATCATACGAAGCCCACCACCAACTACAGATGAATGGAAGCCCGAGGTTTGCGGGGTAAGGACATTTCGGTGGTATTGTAATTCTTCGGTATTACGAAGCCCAGGCGTATATACAATTTCGCTATGTTGAAAACACTCCGATCGTATGAAGCCCAACAATGTTGCCACGATTGTACAGGGTGGGCAAATAAGCGAGGTAAGCGGCTGTATCTCAGAAACTAATGATGGTAGAGAGCTACGGTAAAAAAATTTATAGGTAAAGTGGGCAAGAGAAAATGCTCTTCTTATCGAAAGCAACCGATGCAATTTTAAATGGGGATATATGAATTTTCCTGGTTTAGTATTTTTTTTTTAATAATTTGAGTTAGGAAAAAGATATTAAGATGCGGTTTGCGTAGGCTTATTGGTTGGTCATTTTTCTATTTTCTAGTCTAAAAAAAGTCATATCATCGCATTTAAATTTTTTGAGAAAATCCAATATTTTGGTTATCATGTCGAATAACGCCCTCTATCGGCGGCCGTGTAGGTCACAACTGTCATGATTGCGAGAAACCTAAAATCCCAAGAAATGCTCTATTCAATGATACCAAATTTATCCAAATCCATTAAGTCGTTTCGAAGTTACAGGCATTTATTTAAAACAACATTCAAATACCCCCCACCACTTTATTTCGGAAGATAGAGAAAAATTGTTTTTACAAAAACTGTTCGACTTTAAGTTAACATTAAAACGCAAATACTTTTTTGTTACATTCATTGGGGAAAATCGCGAGAAACGTAACTTTATGTAATTCAAGATGGTGGAAACGCCCACTGACGGCCATCTTGGAAACTTGAAAATAATTTCCAGCATTTTCCCTTGCCCACTTTAGCTATAAAATTTTTTACCGTAGCTCTCTACGATCATTAGTTTCTGAGATACAGCCGCTTACCGCGCTTATTTGCCCACCCTGTACAAACCCCGTACGTGTATGTATGTATATACCCTGCCGATTATATGTAGCCCATTAGTAAATATCATCATTGTGAAAATATTCGCAACATTGGTAGTTTTAAACTAACGGACGATAGAAAACCTCGTAAGGTATTTAAGCGATTCAGTACTTTTTTAAAGTTTTATCCAAAATAGAATATTGTTTACTATCTATCAAACAGCAAAAGTGGCTAAAGTACTGCTATTGCTCGAGAAAGAAAGGGGGAAAAATTTTCAAAGAAAAACAATAAATAAAATACAATTAGAAAAAGATATATACTACAGTTCAAACTCTTCTGAGGATGAGGACGAGGGTGACGGTAATACGGTTGTTAAACAAATTTGTAAGAGAATGACAAATACAAATTTATTGGAAACAAGGGAAGGAAGCTTAAAAGAAGAAACTGATACAGATTTGCATCTAAGTAAAGAAAAAGGAAGGTCAGAAGATGAGGATGAGGAGGATGGTAATACGATTGTTAAAAAAAATTGTAAGAGAATGCCAAATAAAAATTTATTAGAAAGAAAGAAAGGAAGCTTAAAATAACAAACTGCTACAGACTTGCATCTAAGTAAAGAAAAAAGACAAGAAGACAACAGAAAGAAAATAGGCACAATCTAATATATAAAATTCTCGTGTCACAGTTTTAGACGCCATACCCCTCGGAAACGGCTTTACCGATTTTTATGAAATTTTATATCTATATTCGGTAGGTCTGAGAATCGGTAGTAATCTATTTTAATACCCCTAAATAATAAGGGTGGTCCACCCTAAACATTATTTTTTCATTTTTTGGACAAAATTTTTTATTTTTTTATGATGTGGCATTAAAAAATACATACAACCCTTAATTTTCACCCTTCTATCATAAACCCCTATTTTTTAATAGACATTTTAGTAATTTAATTATTTTAACACTGGTTGATAACTGATCGATTCGCAGGCACACAAAAATAAAAAAAAGTTCTATGCCCGAGCTCCGACCTATGGTTCCCCATGTATTTAAAATAAAAATTAAAAAAAAAGTAAAAAAGAAAGAAAAGAGCCACAATACTTCCTACGTCAACGTCATTAGCAGGGTTGCAGTTCCATAAAAATTTGTGTACAGGTCACAATTACTTTCCTTTGGCGTGACCCAAAGCTAACGACGTTGACGTATAGCTGTGCTCCTTTCATTCTTTTTTTTATTTGTTTACTTTTTTTAATATTTTTGTAAATTTTACTTTATTCACTGTGCAATGCTACATGAAGACAATCCTCTTAAATCAATTCAATCCTGAATACGGTGAAATCATATGATTTTTTTTGATAATTTGAAATTTTTTAGCACCAATTTTCTGAAAATTAGTGGCCCTCAAGTGACAATTGGGATGTGCGAGGTTCTACCCAACAACTGAATCATGTTTGGACCCTTCAATGGCACGAAGATAAAGCTTTGCGCTTATTTTCAGGTAATGGCCAAATTTTGGCCAAGCAAGACTAATAAGAAAAGGAAAAGATCAATACAAAGAATGGAGACACAGTGGACACATGCGAAGACAGCCTAGACAGTAATGAATCTGATAATGACAAAGTTACAGAACTAAAATCCCATGCAATAAGGATAAATATAAAAAAGAAAAAGAATCATAAAAGTGAAAGTCTGAAAGATAACAAAATTGTGGGTCGTATTCGATGGTTGCAAAAAGAAAAGAAAATTGTACTTAAGTACTTTGAAAAACACATTCAAAATAAAATAACACCTAAGAAGCACGAGCGCAACCAGTTTCTTGTAAGACATGGGAAGGAACTTCAGAATAAGGATTGGGTTAGGGTAAAAACTTTGGTTTATAATACCTTTAAAGGGAATTAAGGTTAATTATATAATATATTACTGTCATTAAACTTCTTTGAGAAGCGTAGTAATTTCTTTTCTTATGTTTTATATTTTCTTTCACCCTTTAATTATACAGCCTACACATTATTATTATTTTAATGTTATAACCAAAATTCTCAAACGTGAATATTGTGACTATTAAATATTATTATATTTTTAATTATTATTAGCAAAAAATGCGTTTATAATGGCAAAAACTGTATAGTAAATAGTTTCTATATCGGAAGAAGTGACTGTAAAATCAACCAATCATTCCTCAACAGGTAATACAAATTGAAACTGATCTTATTTGAGGAAAGGAATCATGGCTAATAGATAGATTTATAACAATTATAAAATTTAAGATTTCAACATTTCACCTCTTGAATGATACTTTGTAGATTTTGTAGTCGCTCCATAGATACTGATTTTAATATTTTTTATGTTTGACTGTATCATAATACCTTTGTTTATGATTCATGACGCTATTTAGCGCTAGTAGTAGTAGCACTTTATGAACTATTAAGAAGTTAAAATGGACTTCTGTCAATATCACAAGAAATGCCAAAACAGTTTACAATTTAGTGCATTTAAGTTATAAAATACCAGTACTCATGTGCAATGATAAAAATGAATTAAATTTCTTTTAAGATATGGAATGATGCTAGGAAATTTGCTTTGCTGCAAGTTCCATGCCTTCATTACTCATTTCGAATAAATTTGACAATTTAATAAATTTAAATGTCATTAGTCAAAGCATACTAAAATATTTTTCAGGCATTTCCAATCGAGTAGTTTTATCAACGCATGTTAAGAAAGAAATCCTCCTCAACCGAGACAGTTGAACATAAAACTATGTATGCAATTCGTACATAATCAAACTTTTTAGACTCGTCCAATAACATTATGTACTTGTTACGTAAATAGCTAGGTTATTAATAGTATTTATAAAAAATCACGAGACATACTATTATTTCATGATTTTGTTTCTTATTCGTTCCCTAATTCCGCGCAAAAGACATTAAAACTACATCAAATAAATTGTGATAGTATTGTTTTTCACAGCCTATGTCTGCTAACAGATTATTTATTGTCATGTTTGTAATAAAACATTAATATCTTGTAAACGGTGAGATTTTGGTATATGGAATGCTAATACAGATCAAAGGAGAATAAAAAGAAGATAATTGAATAGAACAATAAAACACAGGGGTGTTTAAAATAAAATAAGTAAGTTATTTAGATTTTAATTTGTCAAAATTAGTCGCTTAGTATTAAACACACTGTACAATTTACAGAAATTATTATCAATGATGGGCATTCTTCCTCATATAGGAAGCACACGTATAAAATTTGAATATTCTAGCTAAGATATTGCCATAATTAGCTTGAATTATATGTACCTATGCTTAAAAAAATTAAATAATGGCTGTTTCCATATAGGAACTGTTTATGAAACCTTATCTAAAATCATCAATCATTTGAAATAAAAAAGTTGATATCTACTTCCGGTATAACCGGAAGTCCTACATCGATGTCAATATTTTCATTAAACTGCAAATTTTAACTAACCCCTGTATATAAATTATTTGGTTTCCTAGATACGTCTAACGAAAGGTCTTCGCGCCACATATAAAATAGACGTTGCCAAACTTCAGGGTTTCTTTTAACAGACAGAACATATCCGGCTTCGTAGCATTCGTAGTACTTCTAAAGTGTATATACATTTTTCAGTAGCGCCAACTGGTGGCACTTGTCATGTACTACAAGTGTATTTTTTTAGAAATCTCACAACCCTAAACGGCCCGGGCTTCGAATAAAAAATGGTGTTTCTAGAGCCACCTATTTTATTTTTATTGAAACCGTTACAACCATTAGGAAGCCCGGACGAATATATACATAATGTACTAATTTGAAATTTCAAAAGATGGTGCCACATACTTTTTTCTCAAAGAAAACACTGAAAAATTACGAAGCCCGGATTCGGGCTTTGCAAATCGGTGTCGGGCTTCGCATATCCGGTGCAATATATCACTTTTGGCTTCCTAAAGGTGGAAGTTATATATATAGTTTTATCCAACACACTTTGTGACATCATTTCATAAGAACTTCCCTTCTCTATGACATCCTCTGACGTTGTGTCATCCGAAATCGGATGTCACAAGAACTTTCATCGTAGACTTGCTTATACTGACCCCTACATTGTTTTAAAGAAGTTATAGGAGGATGCCAAAAAATCATGTGTAAGTTTTAACGTTTTACGTACTTCCGCAATATATTACACAGAGGACAGCACGCAGAAGCTGTTGCTATATATTTATTAACCGCACAATATAAGATGTGGTTTTTGTGACATCCTGCAATATACGTAACTTTCGCTTTCTATCGCGCTTGTGACATCCACATCTTTTTCATAGTGCACTGCGATTTTACAACGCTGTAGACTTTATATATTTAAAATAGTAAAAACATATTTAATGAGTGCCAACGTTATGTTTCTTTTTAATTATTTTCAGTATTAATTTATTCAAAATACCAACTGTATAGTTTAACATTTTTATGTTCAATTGTACATTAAGGTTATAGTATTTTGTGATACATTTCCTTAATATACCATATTCTGAAAACACTTTTCGATCTACAGGGTGTTATAAGTTTTAATAAAAAAAGCAAATTTATTAATATTATTATTATTATACGTTAGTTGACTATATATATACAGAGTGTAACTTTGAAGGGGGGTCCGGTTTGAAGGGGGGGTAGTCCGTGTTCCCTAGATTGCTAATCTGAAATTAGTTTTTTTTTAAATCAAATAAATAACCGAGTTATAATTAATTTTGCAAACTGCACCCAAATTGCTATATACGCCGCCCCTGTACAGCGTCCGAGTTTCACTGCAGAACAATGTCTACGGTGTTACCAGTTAGTTGTTACCCAGTCTAGACGTCGGAACTTATCCCGTCGTTTCAAGGTCGCATTCCACGCAGCGCGGCGCGACCGTTGCAGAGATTTTATAATGAATTCAGTACATACGTAGCTTTGATAGTGTGCACTACGTGTTATTTATTTACATTACGTTCACGAGTACAAGTTAACTGTACACAATGTCGCGACGGATACCGTGCAGAAAAATGGATTTACGATTTTCCAGTTAGTATTTAATGGTACAATGTACTCTATGTAATATTTTACTTGACTAGAAACGAAAACCAACCGTAAAAGCCAGTATTCGCTCCTAATTAAAAGACAAGTATTTATGGTTAAGTGTTGACAAAACAACTACTGCTGGTGGATAACACGTTATAACAGGTGCATTGGAAGAAAATTTTGCCACAAGATCTCATCTGATCGCATCAAATTCATCAAAAGTACTAGAACACGCAAATGCTATAACAAAAACAGTGACATAGTTTGACATAATTGTGACGCCGTGAAGTGTGAAAGTGAGGATTTTTTTAGTGAGGTAATGTGAATGCAGAAGATAATAGTCTGGATATGCAAATCTACAGCTTCCAATTTATTGTGATGAGATTTCGGCGATGCGAGTCACTAGAAATAACATAACACCAATTCAATGTAAATACCTATGTTTAACATATATTTGCATGTACGAGTATACACAGTTGATCCTAATCAACTGCCAATGATACAAGTTCCGACGTCTAGATGGTAAGCAACGGAGATACAAAAAAGAAAAAACTGCAATGAATAATCTTTTAAATATGCTTTTTTATAACATTGCTCATCAGTCATTATACTTTTCTGTCAATTCTGATTAAGTATGGATCCTAAAACCATTTTCGAGTGTTGTAAAAAAGTACGTAATGTAAAAGTACGTAAAGAATACAATATTTTACTAATCTATTAACTAATTATTATTATTTAATAATAGTATTGGTAGGTGGATTTTAATGTTACCTACTAATAATTATTGCCAGTATAACTTAATGTTTTAAAATAATTGTTGCTGTGTTATAAAATGTACGTAATTAAAAATAAGCAAATTATTAGTCTGATAGCTTTAAAATGTTTTAAAAAACAGTTTCAGTACAAAGAATTTGATATTATTTTAAGGGTTTTATCAATGTCCCTTCAATAACCGTGACATTGACCTAGTTTATAAAATAAAAATATCGCATAAATACTGCACACAATACATGAAACCAGACTAGGTCGTTTTATATTAAAAAAATATAGAGATATGAGAGAGAGAAAGCAAGTTATCTGCGTGATTTTTTACTGAAATCGCATTAGAATTTGTTTCATGCAGGGTTGTATTTTGCCAAGTTTAATTTCGTAATAATTTAAAGTGGTATTTTGTGGAATGTGTTATTCTGTGCAAGTGTATAATAACCTTATAAAGGTCAATTTTCATTACCAAGTGTGTGTGGTATTATGAAAAAAATATGTATACAAATTAAGAAAGAGCTAATACGAGAGCTAATATGTCTAAAGCTTCGTTTTTTATCAAAATTAGAAGGCGGCTGCAAGAAAACGATATCAGATGGATTACCGCGATAGACACGTACCGCATAAGAAAATGTCTATAAGATTAGTTCAACATTTAAGAGATTATGAAAATTAAGAACGCCAATACTCTAATGTTGAGTAAAAACAAACTCGGAAAGTAATAAACTTGAACCAAATATTTTAAATGCCATAGAAGAAGACTCTATGTAAAAAGTATTAAGTAGGTATGTATTTATTTATTATTGAGTTTTCTGTTAGAAACACAACATAAAACAGAAACAAGTCATTCTGTTTTATGGTGTGTTATCCGTAAAATAATACTTTTTTTTTATTTTTTGTTTATATGGAATAATAAAACGAATACCCACTACAAACAAATGTATGTGTCAAAAAGCAGTGCCTCACGAGTGGCATGGGCCTTTTGCTTTCTAATAGAACTTCTTTTCCCATTTTCCACTTCAATAATTAAATATGGCAACAATGCTGGTGACGCTGCAACTAGAATGGCGCAGCGCTTGTCTGCCCAGTGGCGTACTATAAAAATTGCGAAAAAAGGAAAAAAAAATCAGTTTTTGTGACAGAATTTAAGAAAACAAACTTATGATATATGTTTGTAAAGATCACGGGTCCAAACCGGACCCCCCTTCAAAGTTACACCCTGTATATATATATGTATAACCTAATTTGTATGGAATATACAATATAGGGAAATGCTGTGCTTAAAGAAGATATAAAAATTATAATATTAAAGTTCATTAGAAATTGTTAGTGACGTTTTGTAATAACGAATTCATTATACAACTATGAAACTTTCACGAACAGCAGTATTTATTGAAATTCATGCACAGTTAAATAATATGTTCCTTCTAGGTTTGTTACATCTGAAGGTTACATTCAATCTGAAATTGTAACTCGGTACCAAAAATTTTATGTCTCCAAGTATATCAAATTGTGAATTATTTTATATGTAAGTATATAAGAAAAATTGAATCATTTTTTAGGATATATTACATCAATTTAAAACTCCCAATATTTCAAAAATTTTCTTTGTACCTTTTCGACAAATTTTTGAGTATTATGAAATGTATACCTAATTAAAGCTTACAACTGACATTCGAAAAGAGGAACCTCACTTGACTTCAATGCTATATGATTATCAAAAGTAAACTTTCTATCAAAAACTACACTTAAATTTTTATTAGTGTTCCAACGAGATGACATATTACTGCCAATACTATAATTAAATGCAATTGGTGAATGTTTTCTTGTGCAGCCGTATATTTTACACCGAGTATCTGTAAGAAAATCAGAAAAAGTCTAAATTACCAGTTGCGTGTGGGCTTAAAATTTAAAAATCTCTAATATGCTTTATAAATCTTTAAATGTGAATCCGAACACTAGCAATTTGTTTTGTAACTCGTCAGCTTTTGATTTTTGTTTTTTATTGACAATACTATAATATAACTAAACTATATTTTTGTGTAAAAGTGTAACAATTTTTTTTAAATCCTCGGTCAACCATCACTACACTATTTTCAGGAAGTATATCCAAAAAACCACACTTTCCAAATACAACGTCACTAGTTCGACCACCATATCCTTTAGATACAAAATTAATAAGACCATCTGGATTAGAAGAAATTAAATATTTTACAGTATTGTGTTTCTTGCAATCTGACTATATTAATGCCTGTTGTTTAGCTGAACTTGGTTTTTGAATTTTGATCTCCAAACAATTTATTATATTGTTACGGTCCCGTTATGGTTTACTTAGCTCGAACGCCCTATAGAATATTTATCGGTTAAAATTCACTAAATGTGAGATCATACTGAGGAACCAATAAGAACTAAGGTAGTTGAGCTACTAAATGACTAAAAATGAATGTATGCTCATTTAATTCTCATATGCCAAATCATACCATTGCCTAATGAATTTGTAATTTAAATTGCTTTATTATTATTGCTTTTCATGAACTCTTCTTCCTCTTTAAAATTCTGGCCTTCAGCCTATTTACAATCTGTTATTTGTTTTATCTTTACAAAATAAAACATTCCAACCTCTGTCCTTCTTCTATGGTTTTTGCTCCGGATACGAAAAAAGTGTCCTGCTTGTCATTGAATGAATAGTCTTGAAAGACTGCACACTGTTGTGGATTTTATATTTGAGAAGTAATAAAAATTGAGATTATTTGTGCTGATTGATATCCGAGAAGGATTTCCTGCAGTTTGGGATTCATAGCAACTAATAATTCTCGATTAAACGACAGAGTACCTCGTTAAGGCCGCCTAATATCGCAAAGGCCTTTTTCCGTTTATGGGCATAAATTGTGCTGCATATCTCCCACTCCATACTGGTTTATCAACTGCCTCCTCCTGTCATGCCCGCTGCTTGTGGCTGAGATAATTACTAGAGAAGTTTCACTGCTACCTCACCTCGACAACCTCCACGTGGTCTGGGCCACCAGGTCTTGAACGGGACGTTATCATCCCACTTCACTGCCAGATACGGCTCCGGAGGATTCCACTCAGGTCACATTTAGCTGTTTTATTAGTATTATTATGATCTAAACCAACTTGAGGCAACTTGACCCATAAAAGGTTGTGGTTTTCTGAAAATATATTTATAAATTGATTAACTTACTTATACCTACAGTACTCAACGAGTTGTACGTTGAATCATTTACCCATTTACCACTAAGGCATATTTAGTAGCCTATTTTATTAATACTTACCTGCAGTTCATTCTGTAACCTTTGCGTATATATACTCAAAAGGGCTAAAATAAATTGTACTGGCTTGTGTCCACTCTATATATATTACTGTGTCCAGTATCTTGGGTAATTTTAGAATAATATACCGCCTTAGTTTAGAAATAATAACTGTTACATTAATAAAATCGGTCAGATTTACTAACTGGTGTCTCCAGAGCCGTACTCAACTTTTGCCCAGGGTCTACCTGAATCATACTGTAAAAATTAATCATTTAACGATATTATTCGCAAATATAGATATTCTCTATTTGTCTACTGAATTCTTGATTTATTTTATTTTGTCATCGTCTGTCTTGTTTTGTGTAGGTGATATCGTAACCTCGGTGGTTTATAACCAGGGATCGAGACGGGCATTCCACCCCCAATCTCTGACTGAGCTATCGGCTAAATCCCTGACTCAAGCCCCGATCGTCATACAGGAGGTTACTATATCACCTGGCCCGTCTCCTTTTTTTTCCTGCTTGTTGCGTGCTTACCACCGACCGTAACAATATACTGAACTTTAAACTGTATTAGAAGATTTTTTTTATTGAAAGTTTACAGGGCCAATTCACATGGTAGTCATCAAATGGGCCACAGTAATTATGGTACGTTGAAAAATTTTACTAGCATATTATGTCTTCGATACATTCGCAACTTTTTTCTATAATCTCAATAAACATGTCTCGAAACTGTAATTCTTTACTTTGTAAAGTGAATTCAACATTTCTTTTTCACTGGTATTACTACTGCTTTCTTGAGATTATCAAAAATCTGAATTTGAAGAACTTTCCACACGCTTCTTTTCTATACTGTTATCACTGTTTCAAAATGCTATACACTTAGACCTAAACCGTTTATCTTTGGGATAACAGAAACAACAAATTTTATGGAAGCCGTTTTGTTGAATTATTTTTGAGGCAAAATGTCTGTATACTCCTATAATGAATGACATTAGTCGGGCAACAGAAATCAGTTTTAGATTTAATACAATTTTCATTCACTTGGAGCTAGGAAGATGTTCTTGGTTCAGGATCTGGATTATATATATATATATACAGGGTGAGTCAGTCATAATGTCATTAATTTTAAGAGGAGATAGGGAATAATGAGTATAATGCGAATATGTGATTAAAAAAAAATCTAAATGCATATTTACGCCGAAAAAAAATATTTTCAAATCATTATTTAAACCCCCTTTTCAGACTGTCACTGACCGGTCACAGCCTTGGTCGGTTACAGCTGACAGTTCAACTCGATATCGACGTGATGCAACGTTGTCAAGTTGTAATATTTTTCTATACCTACTCACCTAGGTTTTAGACATCACAAATAAACGGTTGTACTGACTATTTTAGAATATCATTTTTCTTGCTCAGTTCAACTTCAGCCAATAATAATTTAAAATGTTAATACCCAATAAAATCAAATAATAATAATAATCAAATAATTCTATTAAAAATTGCAAGTAACGCGGTCCACTCAGGTTTTCCCATAGAAAATACGGCCCAATCAAACGATACCCGTACACTCGCGTGTCGATTTTTCTCTGAGCAAATGTAGCCGTTATGACTGCAACAAAACTCCAACGTGTCTAATAATAAACTGAGTAATAAACCATTTACGTACATTACATAAAAAACCTATACCCAATGGGTAAATTATTGAGAAGCTGAAAAGTGTTTCGTGTTTAAATACTAAGTATTTAATAAAAACCATCGTGTTGTCGACAGAAAACTGTCCAAGGCCGAAATGGCACGCCGCTAATCGAGAGTTAATCTTGACCTTGACCTTATTAGGTCAATAACCTAGTTACCTACTTTTTGTACTGTTATTTAACGACAAGGAGTAAAACTATTTTTTTTAATCTAGATACATGAATGAATTTTCCTTAAATATTGATTTAATTGTTAATAAAAACAAATGTAGATAATAAATAAATGTTTTCGAATGCTAGGCTATTACTGTTTAATAATTTTGATATTACGTTTGCACTACGTTTTACAAATAAATATGAATTTTAGTATTACTCGTAAGTACAATTAACCGCACACATAACCAAATGTACAATTTGTAGTTACGTACATCTAGCCTAGAAATGTATTGTTTTTGAAGTAGTATGATACTAACCTGTTTACAGCCCACATAATTATAACTGTATTATTTATCCGTCCATAGCACTTTATTAATAAAATTCAGTCGCATTTCGTAAACATTCTCCGTATAACACTACCATTTCCACATAATCGGAATTTGTAAAATTATGCGTTGTGAATTTACGCCAAATACGTGAGGTTAGACCGAAATAAACAAACTACTGCTTGTATTCTCTAAATCCCCCCTCCGATGTGTGGCATGATCTACAAATTTGAGGGGGAAGAAATGCGGGAAATGCAGAGTGCTAAATGGAGGTAAATTTGAATAACACGCTGATGTGTTAGATGATATTATGTATGTAAATGTGGCATCCATGGTTAATACGGCAAGTCTGTGACATTAGAATTTCGTCGGGTGCGCCATCGTAGCGTACCAGGAGCGTCGTGTTACTGATTTTTATAGGGTGATTTGTTTATTTTTTTAAAGGTCGAGTAAAAAATTTTTTTTTTCGATTTTCTGCCTTTATTAGGCTTCCCGAATACGTGGTTAAAATTAATGACATTATGACTGACTCACCCTGTATATATATATATATATATGTCCCCCTTGGTATTGTTAGATGTGGGGGTGTCCTTGTTCATTGCTTTTTAACCGTGTAGAAATAAACTCCATGCCTTCCTATTCTGCGTCCTTTGCCTCCTTCCATGTTTTTTTCTCTTCTTTATAATTTTTCCAATTTGATTGTACCATGTCTCCTTTGGCCTACCTCTCCTCTTCTTAGCTACTACTTTTGCCTCCCATATTTTTCTAGTTACTCTGTGCTGTCCCATTCTATTTAGGTGTCCCCACCAGCTCAATTGTCTCTTTTCTATGAATTATAATATTTACTCTATCTGGAACTCTTCTCGCACTAAATTGTTTCTGATTCTATATCTTCTTGTTATCCCTTTGACTTTTCGTAGATACTTCATTTCTACCGCTTGTATCTTTTTTGTTTACTATTCAGGATCCAGCACTCACACCCATATGTCAGTATTGATCTGTAAATAGCTTTATATACCTTCATCTTTGTTGTCTTGGATATTTATCTTTTATTTATAAAATTGTTGCTTATTGCATAATACATTTTTAAGGTTTTTTAAATTCTTTCTTCAATTTCTAGATCTTGCCTGCCTCGTTCTTCAATTATTGCACCGAGATAGTTAAATTGGTTTACTCGATTAATTTTTGTGCCATCTATTATTATGTCTAGATCAATTTTTACGTTCGAGATACCCATCACCTTTGTTTTACTTTTATTTAGCTTCATTCCCGCATTTTTCATTGCTTCATTCCAGATATTTAGACTTTGCTGAAGGTCGTTTTCGCTACCTGCCATAATCGCTATATCATCCGCAAAAGCACATTCTTTTATCTGTACTTTTTCCATATTTCTATAACCCACGTAAAGACTTTTACATTTTTGATTACATCTACGTATTATATCATCCATGATGATAAACCCCCTGTTGTTCTGAACATGGTCAATCGCATATTTTTACTTATTACATACAATTTTTATTATACTACGTATTGCTCTTATCAGTTTTGCATCAACACCTCGATGACGATGACGGTGACGATGACGATGACGATGACGATGACGATGACGATGCCGATGGCGATGGCGATGGCGATGGCGATGGCGATGGCGATGGCGATGGCGATGACGATGACGATGACGATGACGATGACGATGACGATGACGATGACGATGACGATGACGATGACGATGACGATGGCGATGGCGATGGCGATGGCGATGGCGATGGCGATGGCGATGGCGATGGCGATGGCGATGGCGATGGCGATGGCGATGGCGATGGCGATGGCGATGGCGATGGCGATGGCGATGGCGATGGCGATGGCGATGGCGATGGCGATGGCGATGGCGATGGCGATGGCGATGGCGATGGCCTGATACCAGCTGCTGGGCCTGCCGCCAGGCGCCTGAGACGCTTATGCATCTCCTGTCGGCCTGTCCGGTATATGCGGCTACAGCGTATATCCAAAGACACGATTCAGCCTTACGGGTGTTGTATTATCATTTACGACACTCGTATGAGATAGACGAGACGCCAGTGCTACCTTATGCTCCGGGGGATATAGAATCCGTTGTTGGGAATGAGAAGTGCCGAATTTATTGGAACTATGCATTCGCCACCCTCAGGCAAATTCAAGCCAATAAGCCTGATGTAGTCCTCTTCGACCACCAGCTTAGGACGATGTTTATGATTCAGTTCTCGGCTCCCGCAGAGAACAATATCGTCCTAAAAGAGGAGGAAAAACGGAGGAAGTAAAAAATAATAATAATAATACTCATACTCATACTGCTTATTGAACATTTATTAACAAACGTATTTATTAAGTCACAATAGAAGAACAATCTTTAAGAAAATCGGAAATACTGTAAAAACAGTGTTCTAACAGATAGTTTTTGACAAACCTCTTAAATTTATAAATACTCATATTGTTTAAATCGTTGTTGACAAATCGGTTATTTAAAGCATTGTAGAGTCCTAAGTCTGGCTTATTAACTTTTGTAGTTTTGATCCTAGCAGGTAATAGCACAAAATCTTTTGCATGTCTCGTATTGTATGTATGGATGTCACTATGGAGACGAAAAGAGTTCTTATTGCGGTGGATGTGCAACAAAGTCTGCAGGATAAAAATACATGGTAGTGGAAGAATTTTTAAACTTTTAAATAGTCTTTGACAATGGGTGCCAGGAGGGACATTACTGATTATGCGTATAGCCATTTTCTGTAAACTGAAGACTCTACAGGCTTTCGTAGTGTAACCCCCCCAGAGTGTAACCC
The DNA here is from genome assembly GCA_025584915.1 of Monochamus saltuarius. Taxonomy (NCBI): domain Eukaryota; kingdom Metazoa; phylum Arthropoda; class Insecta; order Coleoptera; family Cerambycidae; genus Monochamus; species Monochamus saltuarius. The sequence continues at coordinate 39,917,518 of CM046724.1, forward strand.
CATAATTTATATGACTGTCAATCAAAGAATAATAAATCGTTTTAAGGACATTCGAAGTTATACAATGTTTCAATTGACGTAGTAAAAATAGTTGTGAAGAGAGTCTATTACACAGCAGGTCTACATGTGGCTTCCATCTGAGGTGCGTATCGAATGTTAAGCCCAGTAATTTCGCGGGAGATGAATCTATGGCCCATTTATCGGAACTGAAGCAAATATATTGAGTTTTATCATCATTTAACTTAAGCCTGTTCGCCGAGAACCAGTTACGTGCCTGCACCATTCCGTCATGCAGTTGGGAGCCACCTGCTGACAAAATTGTTGTGTCATCCGCGAATAGGACACAGTGATCGTCAACCGCGTAGGGAAGATCATTAATATAAATTAAAAATAGGATAGGTCCTAATATAGATCCTTGGGGCACTCCATTGGTTACTAAAGTAAGCGCGGAGTTAATTCCATCGCAACTGACGTACTGCATCCTATTCGTAAGGTAAGAGGTAAACAAACTCAGACCATATACCATAATACTCAAGTTTTTGTAATAGAATCTCACCTGACACGCAGTCAAAAGCTTTCGTCAGATCACACATTACTGCCTGAGATGAACAACCCCTATCCAAACCGTCAACATCCAGAAAATCAGTAATAGCATTTATTGTGGATCTGTTGCTACGAAAACCATATTGAGCAACCGACAACAGCTGCTTAGACTCAAGATAACAAATTAATTTTTCTTTAATAATAGCCTCCAAAATTTTAGACAAAATAGGCACTATTGCAATGGGCCTATAATTATTAGTATCATTAATGTTGCCCTTTTTGTGAACTGGTATAACTTTGGTAACTTTGAAATAATCAGGCCAGCAACCTTCAGAGATACATTTGTTATACAACATAGTCAAAGGACGGATTAGGACAGAAGCTATAGATTTCACTATCTTACTGTTCATGTTATAGTAGTCTAATGAGGGCGTATCTTTAAGATTGGCTATGGCTCTTTGCACGTCTGTCTCGAGAACAGGCGACATGAAAAATGAAAAAGGAGGTTTAGGGACATTGCGAATATAATAAGTAGCATCATTAGCCTCTACCTCTAAAGAGTTAATGATAGATCGAGAGATATTTACAAAAAAGTTATTGAAGACATCTGCATGAATAGGAGGAGAAAATTTTTTAGATTTTTCAACACGCTCAGAGTTTACAATTTTCCAACAGGTTTTAGCAGTGTTGGAAAAGGTTAAGATGGCCTTAGAATATACTCTTTTTTTTTCATCTCTAAGTGCACGTTTGTAAGCTTTACGTGCGTCTTTGTAACTAAACCAATCGAGTTCAAGCCTGGTTTCCATAGCTTTTACTTTTAGTTGACTCACATTATAACGCATAATCCGTAAACTGTTATTAAACCATCTAATTCCGCCACTGAATCTCTTTGTAGTTGTACTGCTAGGGAAACAATTATCTATTTCAGATACTAGTAAATCCAGCATAGTAGAGCCCAGACAACTGCTGCTCAGTTGCTCAAAATTTAAAAAGTCCCAAGATATTCCGGAAATATTCTCAGACAGCAATCTAAGACCCTTTTGAGAGATAAACTTCTGACGGTGACGGTTAGTGTTACAAACGAGATCAGGATCTTGACTACGTAAGGAAATACATTGAGCATGATGGTCCGATATATCGGGATCAAAGTTTTCAACAGTTAACATATTAGAATCAAAATTGGTTACAACATTATCTAAAAACGACGAAGCAGTGGTTAAAGTCACACTAGTAGGTACATCAATTTTACAGAATAGACCATAACTATGTAATACATCAGAGAATTTTTTTCCAAATTCATGTTCGTCATTTAATTCCACATTAAAATCCCCAAGCATGATGATATATTTATACTTACGATAGATGAAGTCTAGTAATTTTAAAAACTGATCGTAAAAAATGTTTAGGTGACCGTTTGAAGAAGATCTATATACCACGATTAAAACTGTGGACGAGTTTAAAATTTCAGAACCACAGAATTCCGCATGAATTGGAACAGAAAATCTATCAAGATTAATAGATTTACATTTACATTTTAAGCTGGCGAAAATAGCAACGCCTCCTCTACGTTTATCGCGACAGAAACAAGAAATTAAAGAAAAATCATTGAGTCTTACTGATACTAAAGAGGGCTCGTCAAGCCAGTGTTCGGATACACAGAGGATATTACATTTAGTTTCAGATATAATGAGACGTAATTGATCTAACTTATTACTCATCCTCTGTACATTTAAATGTTGAATCAAAGACAAATTTGATGATAAAAGATTCTTAGAATTATACTTATTCAGGCTTATTTGGCACCCTGGCATGAAATGATTTAATAACACACCACTAGGCCAGATTTCCGGTCTTGTGATTTTATGGGCCTCAGCACTGGTAACAGAAACCTTGAAAGAAGCATACATTGTTGGATTTCGAGAATTCAGTTTCTCAACTTGTACTTCAGTAATGAACCGGCGAAGATAATCAGTAAGTTCTCCCACATCGGTTTCAGGATCCTAATAGGTGGAGTGGAAATGTTTGTAATCATTAAATTTGGCTGACTTCAGCAAGTTGCTATCATGCTGAGATGTAACTGGTCTGCTACTTCCTGCTCGGCCTTAGCGGCTCGACTTGCAGAAAGCGACCTACAATATCGTAGGTACTTCCCGCAGACCTCTCGACCCGGGCGATGCGCCATTAAATCTATAAATGATACTGCAGGAAACAACTACTCCGCGGGCTAATGCCCTCAGGCAAGTTCAAGCCAATTAGCCTGATGTAGTCCTCCTCGACCACCAGCTTAGGACGATGTTTGTGATTGAGTTCTCGGCTCCCGCAGAAAACAACATCGTCCTAAAAGAGGAAGAGAAACGGAGGGAGTATCGAGATCTTCTCTCCGAGCTCCGCACGCTGTATCCAGACCACTTTGTTAAGGTTGTGGTGCTAATTATAAGCGTCCGGGGTGGAATGAGGCATACGCTGCTTTCTGAATTAAAGATCATACCGGCTTGCCGAAATTCGGCAGAGATCTTAGCCGGCAGAATGCAGAAGGCAATCGTCCTTGGTTCGCTAGGTCTACTCAGAACACACGATTTACGGGCGCAATGATTACTGACTCCACGCAGTGGAGAGTGGTCATTGTTTCACTCTTTAGGACATCTCCGAATGTGTCGGAGCTTCGGAAGGTGTGACTGGAAAAAATAATAATAATAATAATAATAATAACAATAACGATAACGATAACGATAACGATAACGATAACGATAACGATAACGATAACGATAACGATAACGATAACGATAACGATAACGATAACGATAACGATAACGATAACGATAACGATAACGATAACGATAACGATAACGATAACGATAACGATAACGATAACGATAACGATAACGATAACGATAACGATAACGATAACGATAACGATAACGATAACGATAACGATAACGATAACGATAACGATAACGATAACGATAACGATAACGATAACGATAACGATAACGATAACGCTAACGCTAACGCTAACGCTAACGCTAACGCTAACGCTAACGCTAACGCTAACGCTAACGCTAACGCTAACGCTAACGCTAACGCTAACGCTAACGCTAACGCTAACGCTAACGCTAACGCTAACGCTAACGCTAACACTAACACTAACACTAACACTAACACTAACACTAACACTAACACTAACACTAACACTAAGCAGAAAACAACATCGTCCTAAAAGAGGAAGAGAAACGGAGGAAGTATCGAGATCTTCTCTCCGAGCTCCGCACGCTGTATCCAGACCACTTTGTTGAGGTTGTGGTGCTAATTATAAGCGTCCGGGGTGGAATGAGGCATACGCTGCTTTCTTAATTAAAGATCATACCGGCTTGCCGAAATTCGGCAGAGATCTTAGCAGATGCAGAAGGCAATCGTCCGTCCTGGTTTGCTAGGTACTCAGAAACACTTTGTTGAGGTTGTGGTGCTAATTATAAGCGTCCGGGGTGGAATGAGGCATACGCTGCTTTCTTAATTAAAGATCATACCGGCTTGCCGAAATTCGGCAGAGATCTTAGCCGGCAGAATGCAGAAGGCAATCGTCCTTGGTTTGCTAGGTCTACTCAGAACACACGATTTACGGGCGCAATGATTACTGACTCCACGGAGTGGAGAGTGGTCATTGTTTCACTCTTTAGGACATCTCCGAATGTGTCGGAGCTTCGGAAGGTGTGACTGGAAAAAATTATAATAATAATAATAATAATAATAATAATAATAATAATAATAATAATAATAATAATAATAATAATAATAAATAAGCAGGAGGGGTCAACCATCATCCACGACCTTTGGTGAGTAGCGACACCACTTACTCTAGCTAAAGGGTGTAAAATCGGACCGGCAGCACTGCGCACCCGGGAGGGATGAGCTTCTTTTCCCTCTGGTGCCGGCCGTCGATGTGTCAGGCCAACCACCTGACACACTGAAACCTCCGGTTCCTAATGCCAGGAGAGAAGGCCCCCACAATCGACCCCATTTGGATGGGGGTCATGGGCAAGGTGGTGGGGCCCAGCCGGATGGATTGCCCGTTGACGACCAAGGCCATGAAAATGGAAGTTTTGAGTGGACTGATGAGCTAAGGGACGATCTTCTGATCTGTTACCGGCTTGTCGAAATTCGGCAGAGATCTTAGCCGGCAGAATGCAGAAGGCAATCGTCCTTGGTTCGCTACGTCTGCTCAGAACACACGATTTACGGGCGCAATGATTACTGACTCCACGGAGTGGAGAGTGGTCATTGCTTGACTCTCCAGAACATCTCCGAATGTGTCGGAGCTTCGGAAGGTGTTTACTGAAAAAAAAAAAAAAAAATAATAATAATAATAACAATAATAATAATAATAATAATAATAATAATAATAACAATAACAATAACAATAACAATAACAATAACAATAACAATAACAATAACAATAACAATAACAATAACAATAACGCTAACGCTAACGCTAACGCTAACGCTAACGCTAACGCTAACGCTAACGCTAACGCTAACGCTAACGCTAACGCTAACGCTAACGCTAACGCTAACGCTAACGCTAACGCTAACGCTAACACTAACACTAACACTAACACTAACACTAACACTAACACTAACACTAACACTAACACTAACACTAACACTAACACTAACAGTCACAGTCACAGTCACAGTCACAGTCACAGTCACAGTCACAGTCACAGTCACAGTCACAGTCACAGTCACAGTCACAGTCACAGTCACAGTGACAGTGACAGTGACAGTGACAGTGACAGTGACAGTGACAATGCCAATGCCAATGCCAATGGCAATGACAATTCCAATGGCAATGGCAATGACAATGACAATGACAATGACAATGACAATGACAATGACAATGACAATGACAATGACAATGACAATGACCATGACCATGACCATGACAATGACAATGACAATGCCAATGACAATGACAATGACAATGGCAATGGCAATGGCAATGGCAATGACAATGGCCATGAATGATATTCAGTGTTTTTATTCAGTCATTAGAAATAACCTGGAACATGATATCAATTTGGCAAACCGAACAAAATTAAATGTAGGATGTATAATGGAATTACTAAGTCTATGTATAAAAACAATATATTTTCAACTAAACAATGAATTTTATCAACAAAATTTTGGAATGGCAATGGGCTCATCATTATCACCAATTTTAAGTAATATTTTTATGGATTTTTTTGAAGAAAATTATATTCAAAATTCAAAATATAAATAAAAGACCAACTATCTGGTGGCGATATGTGGATGACATTTTTGCAATTTGGCCTTTTACTGTTACAGAATTAAATGAATTTTTAAATGATATTAACAATAAAGAACCAACAATAAAATTCACTTTGGAAATAGAAAATAATGTCACGGAATTTGCCCCACTCACTCCCAAACCGACGACTGTGGCACCGCGAATTGCCTGAGATTGCCCCGATCGCCCCTACGTCATTCTGGTAAACAAACAACATGCCGCTGATCGAGATCGGCCTGGAAAAATCGGGAATCGACGAGGAAGCGTTCCAGTCGTACGAGAAAAGGGATCTAGAGATACTGGAATATATCTGGAATATTCGTTGGGTCTATAAAAGAAGAATAAACGGCCGAGTTAGTTAGTCTTGTATAAGTATTGTATTAGTCTTGTGTTACAGTCTGAAGTGAAGTGTTTATTTAGAGAGATCAAAGCGATATAGATAGCGATTAATTAAATAAGTGTTTAGTTGACCTGTAATTAGTAGTGTTCAGTAGTTAATAAAGAAGTAATTAATTAACGGATTGTTTTTCTGGAAGTAAGAAAAAGACGGATTGGAGAAACCGTGACAATTTGGTGTCAGAAGTGGGATTTAACTGGAAGTTTCAAGAGCTTTCTGGAACCCTGTGCGTGAGTGGGTTTAAGTGGAAGTTGGAAGAACTTTCTGGAACCCTGTGCGTGGGTGGAATAAAGACCCAAGTGTGATATATCACCGCACTCGTCTTGTCGAAAGGAAGTGAACGGTGGTATTTGCGAAGGACAATCTCGAACATTCTAGAACTTTGTACGGGAGTGAGACAAAGACCCAAGTGTGGCATATCACCGCACTCGTCGTGACTCAAGGAAGTGAACGGTGGTATTTGCGAAGGACATTCTCGAACATTCTAGAACTTTGTACGGGAGTGAGACAAAGACCCAAGTGTGACATATCGCCGCACTTGTCTCATTGTAAGGAAGTCAACTGTGACATTTACAAACACATTCCTGGACATTCTAGAAGATTCCAAAGAGAGTGAATGCCTGTAACTAGAAGCCAAATCAATATGGATGCACAATTAGCAAAACTTTTAAAAATGATGCAAGCAATGCAAAATAAAATGGAAGACCAGGCGAAAACGATGCAGGAACAAGGAAGGATGATGCAAGAGAAATTTGAAGAACAAGGACATAAAATTGAAGACCAGTCCCAGACAATGCAAGAAAAATTTGAAGAACAAGGGCATACAATGAAAGATCAGATACAGACAATACAACAGGAAATGAGAAACCAGACGAAAGAAATGCAGGAGAAATTAGAAAATAAACTAGAAGAGCAAGGGTATATAATGAAAGAACAGATACAGACAATACAACAGGAAATGGAAAACCAGACGAAGGATATGCAGACAAAGTTAGAAAAATTGGAAAATACACTAGAAGAAAAACTAGAGGAGCAGTCACATAAGGTAGAAACACAAGTAGAAGAGAAAATGTTAGCACAAAAACAAGAAATAGACGAAGAAATAAACTTGGTTAGAGAAACCTGCGAAGAGCTTCGACATAAATTAGACAAGATAGCAAAGGAGGGCGTAATCAAATCAGAAGGACCTGTTATCCGAACTCAGAAGACGAGACCCCTGAATTCGACGGCAAGGTTTCCTGGAATGTATATCTGCGTCAGTTCGAAGCAGCAGCTGCAGCAAACGAATGGTCTGACTATGAAAAGGCTACAGCTCTGATAGTTGCTCTACGAGGGAAGCTCTTGACGTCTTACAAGGAGTTCCTGCTGGGCAACAGAATAGCTACGATATTCTAAAACAGCATATGGAAATGAGATATGGGGATAAACACCTGCAGCAAGTGTACCAGGCACAATTGAAAAATCGTCACCAACAAAGTGGAGAGAATTTACAACATTTTGAGACCGATGTTGCCAGACTGGTTCGATTGGCTTATCCAACAGCCCCGTCCGAATTTGTAGATCAGCTCTCCATCCAAGTTTTTGTCGACGGCCTAAGAGATTGCGAAACTCAGCAGGCACTACGGCTCGCTAGACCTAAAACGTTGAATGACGCTCTTTCACATGCACTGGAATTCGAGGCAGCAAAGATGGCATCCGGTAGACATGTTAAAGTTCGGGCCATCAGTGATAACAGCGATAGTATGGCAAATGGAGACCTAATAAAGACGCTAAAGGAGATTATCGATAAATTCAGCCCATCTACTGGGCCAAAGAAAGAACAATTTGATAGTCGAAGGGATCGCCTTCTTAAATGCTGGAACTGTGGACAGACAGGACATCTAAAAAGACAGTGTAGGACCCCGGTCACGGATCAGCAAAAGCGCGACTCCCAGGCGGCAGCTACACAGGAAAACTAGGGTCAGCCGGCTTGACGGGGCAAAAGCCGGCTGCGTCCTCCTACCATGCCCCACGAGAAGAAATTACGTTGTCACGTCTCCAGGACTCTGACTCCTTGCTAATAGAAGGCATTATTTTTGGTCGTATGTTCCCTATGGTAATCGACACTGGAGCGGCAAGAACTATTGTACGACCGGATATTATTGGTGATTGGCGTATTAAGAGCCCTGCCAAGCGTTATGTCCTTACAACAGCCAATGGACAACAACTGCCAGTCAAGCCGGAATGCTAGCTTGACATAGAATTAGGAGACGTCAAATTCAAACACAGAGCCCAGGTAGCAGATATATCGGGCAATGTCATACTCGGACTGGACTTACTACGAGCAAATGTGGTGAACTTAGATTTGAATGCTGGTACGCTACGAATAATGGGTGAGGAAGTAGTGCTAACGACCACCACTGAGAATAACGCTGTACGGAGACTCGTTGTTAAAGAAGATGTGGTACTACCTGGTCAGACCGAAACATTGGTTGCCACTGTAATGGATGGGGAAATGTCTTGCAGTGTTGGAGTGGTGGAACCCAGTAATCCGGATCTGTTCAATAAATCTATAGTCACCGGCCGCACCCTGATTAAACCAGAGAAAACGACAATAGTACGGGTAGTTAACCTGAAAACCTTTCCACAGAAAATTACAAAGGGAACTGAAGTAGGAGTCTGTGAACCTGTTACCATGGTCAGAACACTCAAAGAAAACAACGAAATGAAGAAGAAACCAAACAAGACCAGTCTACCGGAATGTCTAAGGGACATCGTGGATAGGGCCAAAGAAAGATTAACAGAGATGGAGGTGGAACAACTGGAAGAGCTGCTAAGTGAAAATGAAGATGTGTTTGCACTTAAACCAGGCGACTTTGGGAGAACAAATGTAGTGAAGCATCGAATCGATACTGGTTCATCATCTCCTATAAAGCAGCCACCACGAGGACTTCCACTAGCCAAGCGAGAAGAAGTTAACAAGATGTTAATCGAGATGCAAACTCAAGGCACCATAGAGCCATCTCAGAGTCCTTGGGCTTCTCCTGTAGTCCTGGTCAAGAAGAAAGACGGCTCCACCCGATTTTGTGTGGACTACAGAAAATTAAATGACGTCACCAAGAAAGACAGTTACCCATTACCGAGGATTGATGATACTCTGGACACCTTGGCTGGTGCGCAATGGTTTTCCACTTTGGATTTAAAGAGTGGATATTGGCAAGTCGAGGTCAACCCAGAAGACAAGGAAAAGACAGCGTTTGCTACCGGAAATGGATTGTGGCAGTTCAATGTAATGCCATTTGGTCTATGTAATGCCCCTGCCACTTTTGAACGACTGATGGAAACTGTACTTCATGGCCTGCATTGGGAGACCTGCTTGATTTACTTGGACGACGTGGTGGTGCTGGGACGCTCTTTCCAGGAGCACCTGAAGAACGTGTCCGAAGTGTTCAAGAAGTTGAAAGCAGCGAACCTGAAGTTGAACCCGAAGAAGTGCAGTCTGTTCCAAAAGGAGGTTAGATACCTAGGCCACATTATTACTCCAAATGGTGTGAAAACAGACCCGGAAGACAGAGTGCATAAATAACTGGCCGGTTCCTAAAGACAAACATCAAGTTCGAAGTTTCCTCGGCCTATGCACATACTATCGACGATTCGTCCAAGGATTCTCGGACATTGCCAAGCCTCTTCATAAACTGACAGAAGACAACGTCCCGTTCGAATGGACTCCGAGATGCCAGCAAGCCTTTGAGACGCTGAAAGAGGCTCTCTGCACTACCCCGATTTTGACATACCCAATACCTGGACAACCATTTATAGTGGACACGGACGCAAGCAACATTGGAGTTGGCGGAGTTCTTTCCCAAGTACAAGATGGCCAAGAGCGAGTAGTGGGCTACTTCAGCAAAGTCCTATCAAAAGCCGAAAAGAACTACTGTGTGACTCGGAAAGAATTGCTTGCCATCGTCAAGAGTCTAGAACACTTTCACAAATACTTGTATGGCCAAGAATTCCTCCTCAGAACGGATCACGCTTCCCTTAAATGGCTGCTCCAGTTTAAGAACCCTGAAGGACAGATGGCTAGGTGGCTGGAACGGCTGCAAGAATATCACTTTGTTGTTGAACATCGAGCCGGCAGGAAACATGGAAATGCAGATGCCCTTTCTAGGAGACCCTGTCCTGTCAACTGCAAGCACTGTAGTAGTCTTGAAAGGAAAGAGGATATCTCATCAGTTCCTTGCAAGGTGGTAGCAGCCCAACCTGAAGACAGATGGAGTTCAGCGGCAATTCGGGAAGACCAGCAAGCTGACTGTGACATCAAGCCGTTATTAGACTGGAAAGAAGCCAACAACCGACCCTCATGGGCTGAAGTCAGTAGTAAAAGCCCAACATTAAAGAGCTATTGGGCTCAATGGAATTCCTTGGTGTTGGAAGACGGTGTCCTAAAAAGAGCATGGGAGAACAATGACGGAACGGAGGTCAAGAAACATGTACTACTCCCGAGGTCCCGGGTCAAGGAAGTGCTGCAGGAAGTACATGGAGGTACTGGTGGTGAACACTTCGGTATCAATAGGACTCTACAGAAGATTAGGAGCGTTTCTACTGGTTGAGTTGTAGGACGGATGTAGAAGATTGGTGCCGAAAATGTGACATATGTGCAGCCAGCAAGGGACCGAAGACCCGTTCCAGAGGCAAAATGCGCCAGTACATCGTAGGAGCACCGTTCGAGAGAATTGCCATTGATATCGCTGGCCCATTTCCGAAAACTCAAAATGGAAACCGATATCTGTTAGTCGCCATGGACTACTTCAGTAAATGGCCGGAAGTATACCCCCTTCCCAATCAAGAGACCACAACCGTAGCAGAAGCGCTAGTCAACAACCTGTTCTGCAGATTTGGTGTGCCCATGGAACTGCATTCAGATCAGGGCAGAAATTTCGAATCAGGTGTGTTCCGAAAGGTCTGCGAGCTTATGGGAATCCGAAAACCAGGACCACACCACTGCATCCCCAGTCAGATGGTATGGTGGAACGCTTCAATGCCACACTAGAAACCAATCTGAGGATGTTTGTGAACGAAAACCAGACAGACTGGGACAAGCTCATTCCACTCTTCCTGTTAGCTTACCGCTCAGCTGTCCATGAAACGACTGGGAAGACTCCCGCAAGGATCATCTTTGGAAGAGAGCTTCGCCTTCCCGCAGATTTGGTATTTGGTCGTCCTACGGAACAGCCCACAGAGCCAGACACTTATACTCATGAGCTAGAACGAAGACTAGCAGCCATACACGATCAAGTCAGATCTCGAATGCGACTGAGAGCGATCGCATGAAGACTCGATATGACGTCCGGGCCAATACAGTCGGATTCCAACAAGGTGACCTGGTGTGGCTGTACAACCCCACGCGGAAGAAAGGAAGATCGCCTAAATTACAGAACCGTTGGGAGGGCCCCTACACCGTCATTAAAAGAATCAATGATGTCGTCTACCGGATACAGAGGACTCCCAGGAGTAAGATGAAGGTCGTCCATCTGGAGCGTCTGTCCCCGTATAGAGGTGTATCCGATCGGGACGATCGGTCCTAAGGAGGGGGCAGTGTCACGGAATTTGCCCCACTCACTCCCAAACCGACGACTGTGGCACCGCGAATTGCCTGAGATTGCCCCGATCGCCCCTACGTCATTCTGGTAAACAAACAACATGCCGCTGATCGAGATCGGCCTGGAAAAATCGGGAATCGACGAGAAGCGTTCCAGTCGTACGAGAAAAGGGATCTAGAGATACTGGAATATATCTGGAATATTCGTTGGGTCTATAAAAGAAGAATAAACGGCCGAGTTAGTTAGTCTTGTATAAGTATTGTATTAGTCTTGTGTTACAGTCTGAAGTGAAGTGTTTATTTAGAGAGATCAAAGCGATATAGATAGCGATTAATTAAATAAGTGTTTAGTTGACCTGTAATTAGTAGTGTTCAGTAGTTAATAAAGAAGTAATTAATTAACGGATTGTTTTTCTGGAAGTAAGAAAAAGACGGATTGGAGAAACCGTGACAATAATAATATGCTACCATTTTTAGATGTTTTAATTAAAAAACAAGATAATTCTGTAGAAACAAGTGTTTATAGAAAACAAACACACACCAATAGATATTTAAATTTTAGATCTAACCATCACATCGATATTGAGAAAGGTGTTGTTAAATGTTTATATGATAGGGCAAAATTAATTTCATCAAACAATGATATTTTCAATAACGAACTAAAATTTATTAAAAATGTTTTAATAAATAATGAATACCCTCCAAATTTTGTTGATAGAACATTCAAAAATATTACAGATAAAACGAACACTGTAAGACAAATAAAGGAAATTAATCATACAATTAAAATTCCATACATTCCTATATTATCAGAAAAGTTAAGAAGAATCGGTAATAAATTTAATATTCGAACAGTTTTTCAGACAACTAATACTTTACGATCATTTTTGTCTAAAACACGTCCAAATTGCATCTACAGTATACCTTGTGAATGCAATGAACATTATGTTGGGGAAACGTCTCGGCCTATGAACATTAGAGTTGAGGCACATAAAAATTACATAAAAAAACGGGAATTTGAAAAATCCAAAATTTGCGAACACGCTTGGGAAAACGGTCATTTGATTCAATCGGGTTCGACACAAATTTTAGAAAAGGAAGATAACGCAACAAAAAGAAAATTAAAAGAGACCGCGATTATTTTGTTGAACGGAGATAAGTGTGTGTCTAACTGTTCAGTTAACATCGATCATTGTTGGCTACAGTTGTATCAAGAAGAAGTAAGTAACAATAAAATAAAAATCATTTAACATCTCTATGGAAGCAGGTTAACAAATTTTAAACTGTCAAACTTGACATACGTTTAAAAATTTTTACTACGATTTTGAGAACGAAAACAGAGAGTTTTTCGAAACGTCAATAACACGGAAGTGCGCGATAGTGATGTGATTTTTGTTATTTTTACTTATCTGTTTTTTCAGTGTGAGATTTTTTGGTTAGGCAAACTTAGTTTCGAAAATAACCCTTGACTGTTCCGTTTGGCGCAAGGGCTTATTTAATTAATCTTTATTATTTTTTCAGAAGTGTGGCAAAAACCCAACAAAACTAAAGAAAAACTAAAATTATGCCACAAATAAATAGCTTCAGACAATATACATCTATTATGGCATATGTCAATTTCAAACTGTTGCTTGCTTTATATTTCCAGGTTTTAGGTTTTCCTTATGTTGACATCTAAGCATGCGTATATGTGCTGTTTCTATAAGGATGCAGGAATAAGGAGTTACTATTTTGAAAATTTTTGTTTCGAAAACTGCATGCCAGCACTGAAATCTGACTTCAGATTTGTGATGTTATCAGCAGCCTCAAAAATAGGGGTGTAGGAATTTTATTGTTAAGATTGGAGAGTTTTACGCTGTTGTAAATAATTACCAAGGAAACTTTGCCTCTTTTTCTCAAAATATTGACTTATACTCCTTTTCTTATTCACCATTAAATTGTCAAAATTGAGAGAAATAAACAAAAATATAAGGGAATCCCATCCAACAAATTGTTGACCAATAACTATTTTTTTGGGCAAAATAAGGGTAAGCAGTATTTAAATAAAGTAGTGCTAAATATTGTTCGGTAGTATTAAAGTGATTTCCAATAACTTTCTATTTCGGTTCAGTGCCGTCGGCATGCCCCTTAATGAGATTACACCATGTTTTCGTGGGCGCAAGCATGCAATTCCATTCCAATATGTAGAGAATTTTCCCAATCCACGTCTCAGGCACTCACGCCGCCAATGCCGCGCTATGCGATTGCGCCCTGCGCCAGGTCCACCCTGTAGCGGCGAATGCATTCCAGTACGCTTTGGTTTTCAGTGGAGCAAGCATGTCTTATGCGGTTAGTTTTTACGCGCGTTTTGACAGTGTATACGTGTATAATAGTGAGAGTGGTTAAACAACAATAAAATGTAAGTACAAGACAGCTTATGTATTAGACAAGTCAGCGGTTATTACGTCGGCCCGAATTCTTCGGAAGACGACCTAATTTCTTCAGACGACGCCGACGGCCCGACTTGTTCGCAGGTGCATTGAAGCACCTGCCGAAAGGATGGGAAAACTGGAAACTATCTCCACTTAAAAAAGAGGACATTCTGGGAGAAGACATTGATCCTCAGATCTTGAATAGAATTAGATTCGCCTTACCCGCAATTGAAATGGCGCACACTTTTAAACCTGACTGTTCTTATATATCAGAGATATATTTTAAGGAAATGAAGCTGAAAATGCTCGAATGGCCTTTCTGTGTCGGCCTGATCGTTGGGCCATCTACTGTAGCCAATAGAATAAGGATCAGCAGCTCAAAATGAGCTTATTATATGAGCAAATCAAAAGAATGTTAGATCAAAAAATATTGGAACCCTCCAACCTTCCAACAGGTTTCTTGTCAAAAATGTTTTCCAGGAAAAAACCCAACGGAAAGATAAAACCAATATTCAACTTAAAAGGCCTAAATCAATATCTGTCACCAAGAAAGTTTCAACTTATCAGTCACTTCAAGGTCTCTCAATTTCTGCAAAAAGGCGACTATATGGCAAAGATAGACATCCACCAAGTTTACTTCCATATCCCGATAAGCCCACAACACAGATTGCGACGATTTTCTCATAATAATAATAATAATAATAATAATAATAATAATAATAATAATAATAATAATAATAATAATAATAATAATAATAATAATAATAATAATAATAATAATAATAATAATAATAATAATAATAATAATAATAATAATAATAATAATAATAATAATAATAATAATAATAATAATAATAATAATAATAATAATAATAATAATAATAATAATAATAATAATAATAATAATAATAATAATAATAATAATAATAATAATAATAATAATAATAATAATAATAATAATAATAATAATAATAATAATAATAATAATAATAATAATAATAATAATAATAATAATAATAATAATAATAATAATAATAATAATAATAATAATAATAATAATAATAATAATAATAATAATAATAATAATAATAATAATAATAATAATAATAATAATAATAATAATAATAATAATAATAATAATAATAATAATAATAATAATAATAATAATAATAATAATAATAATAATAATAATAATAATAATAATAATAATAATAATAATAATAATAATAATAATAATAATAATAATAATAATAATAATAATAATAATAATAATAATAATAATAATAATAATAATAATAATAATAATAATAATAATAATAATAATAATAATAATAATAATAATAATAATAATAATAATAATAATAATAATAATAATAATAATAATAATAATAATAATAATAATAATAATAATAATAATAATAATAATAATAATAATAATAATAATAATAATAATAATAATAATAATAATAATAATAATAATAATAATAATAATAATAATAATAATAATAATAATAATAATAATAATAATAATAATAATAATAATAATAATAATAATAATAATAATAATAATAATAATAATAATAATAATAATAATAATAATAATAATAATAATAATAATAATAATAATAATAATAATAATAATAATAATAATAATAATAATAATAATAATAATAATAATAATAATAATAATAATAATAATAATAATAATAATAATAATAATAATAATAATAATAATAATAATAATAATAATAATAATAATAATAATAATAATAATAATAATAATAATAATAATAATAATAATAATAATAATAATAATAATAATAATAATAATAATAATAATAATAATAATAATAATAATAATAATAATAATAATAATAATAATAATAATAATAATAATAATAATAATAATAATAATAATAATAATAATAATAATAATAATAATAATAATAATAATAATAATAATAATAATAATAATAATAATAATAATAATAATAATAATAATAATAATAATAATAATAATAATAATAATAATAATAATAATAATAATAATAATAATAATAATAATAATAATAATAATAATAATAATAATAATAATAATAATAATAATAATAATAATAATAATAATAATAATAATAATAATAATAATAATAATAATAATAATAATAATAATAATAATAATAATAATAATAATAATAATAATAATAATAATAATAATAATAATAATAATAATAATAATAATAAAAATAATAATAATAATAATAATAATAATAATAATAATAATAATAATAATAATAATAATAATAATAATAATAATAATAATAATACCCCTCATTCTAATCACGAGGATTAGCCCAGAAGTCGAAGACTTCTGCGGGAGAGGGGGCGGCATATTATTATTAAGCAGGCCGCATTTGCGCCCAGGAACGACTTACGTTGGTAGGCCCTAACCACCATTCAGTGCAGGAATGAGGGAAACCTGGAAAACCTCATTAATTAGGGGGGTAGTTAAATGCCAACCGGTATCAATCTCTCACATTGACCCAAGTCAACATTCTTCCACCCTATCATACCCGCAGAGAGGGTGCCAATCCCTCCACGAATATAGCTTATATACGGTCTACCGGCTGCAGGGGTCGAACCCACAGCGATCCAGTCACCTCGATTCAAGTACTGACGCCTTAAACCGCGCGACCACTGACCGATCCGGACACCAAAATCCCCGGACACTCTCTCATCACATTCAGATAGTGAGGATAATGTTTGCCAAGCTGGGATGGGTTCTAAACCGTCCCCAAATGGAAATCGAGTTCCTGGGCTTGATATGGAACACGAATTACTGCACGATAGCTCTTCCAGCAAAAAAGAAGGAGTCCATAATGCAGGAGATAGCCAAACTCCTGAAGACCCGTTGGTGTTGGGTAAGTGCAAAAAGTCTGCTGGGTAAACTAAATTTTGCCAGCATGGCAGTTTCTCTGGGAAAACTTCGGAGCAGAAACCTACAACGAGCAAGCTTTCTGCTTCCCGAATTAGAGACCAGGAAGACCTCTTTAATACCGAATGCTGCTTTCAAAGAGTGTCAATGGTGGAAATCCCATTTGAACGGGGTAGCGCCAGTTTTTCAGGAAAACCCGACAATATTTATGTCCACAGATGCCTCAGATAAAGGCTGGGGAGCTCAGAGCATCAGACTCAGACTCTTAAAGAATTCCTGGAAGAACAGTTAAAAGAGTTAGCATATCAACAAAAAGGAATTATTTGCGGTCTACCAAGCAATTCGTCTGCAAAAAGAACACTTAAAAGAAAGGTCAGTGCATCTCTAATCCGACAATCGAACGGTAATATCCGAAATCAAGGGGGGACAAAATCACTTCCTATGTTGGAACTGACAAACCGACTTTTAACTCTGACAGAAAAATGAAGATATCGTTAACTGCATACTACATTCCTAGTTACTGCAGTTCAATAGCGGACAACCTCTCCCGTCAAAAGGTCATACCCGATTAGCAGCTATCCAGAGCAGCAACAGAGCAAATCTTCAAAGCTTTGGGCACTCCACAGATAGATCTCTTTGCCTCAAACGTATCTAAGGTGGTACCAATTTATGTTACCAGAGACAACCGAGACAGGGCAGCGAGATTTGTGGCCTGGATAGTTCCTCCTCCTTGATCCCACAAGTTCTCAACCACTTAAACCAAGCAAAAGGTACTTACATACTAATTGTCCCGAAATGGGAAAAGTATTCTGGCGAGCGGACCTAGCAACCCGGGCAATGGCTCCCCAATTCCCATTCAAAACCTAAACTATCACATGATGGATGCAACAACCTCGCGACCGCTTCCACTTGCACACCAGCTAAATTTGGAGGCTTGGAAGATACGGGGTGGTCTAGGCTTATAAGAGATTGGTGTCAAGAAGATGCGGAGCTATTACAAAAATCCTGGAGACCTTCCTCTCTGAAAACCTACTCAGCCCCCTGGAAGAAATGGTTGCTCTGGACGTCAAATAGAAATATTCTCGCTAGTAATCCTTTGCCAGAACAAGTAGCTCTATATCTTGCCTGCTTACACAGGGAAAGGCATCTACTGTAAGGCTGCATAAATCAGTAATCGCTACGTTCACGAACCCCCAAGAAAGCGATTCAATGAAGAAGGAGGTAATCGACGAAAACAGTATATTTCAGGGTAGCTCTGATTCTTCTTTTAGCGTCAGGACGCAGAATCCACGATCTTACACTTCTGAGAATCGACGAAGGTTCGATGGTATCCCTCTATATGCCTTTGGCCAGAATTTGGGTCAAAAACAGACAAATTGTCACATCGTCAGTCTGAATGGGAACTATACGAAGCTTCGGAAAGGAGCCCAAATCCTGTTTTCTGGATAAATGGTCTAATCCGCGTGTCCGAGGCAAAAAGGAAAACGGCACCATCGGCAATCGTTTTTTGCCATTCTAGAGAAAAACGATGTTTATTATCATATAAGGAAAGAATCCTTCTTCTTCTATTTATATATATTTTTTTGTTATACGTAACAGAATTAGATGTACTTGCTGTAGCTGTTTACAGAAAATAAATAAAAGTTATACTCATCTAATAAAAAAACATACCTATAAAAGATAAGTTATGTGTAGACACAACATAAAAAATAAATACTCCACGGCTATGTCACGAAGTGTGATATTATTTCGCCGACCATACAAAAAATAGGAAGGAACTAACGGGCTACTTTTAAGCTGTGTTTTTACTACTTATTACTTTACTATCTGTAATTTTAGGAATGTGAACATTGTAAATTAGTCCTTTCCAGTAAGTATTCAGACCTTCTCATTTATCTTTGGTATGTTTCAACGATTTGGATTTAGACTATTTTCTTTGGCATTATAAACAATACTTAATGAAGATACATTACAAAAGAGAGACAAATAAAGAGTGTTGCCGATATAGAGAAAATCCTGACTGTACAAACAGTTAAAATTGGATCTACAAATATCGCCAAAAATAAGCAAATATGTACAGATATCATCAGAGACCATTTAAAAGTTGTCAACGACAAATTCAAAAGTTTTGTTCTGTTGGGCTATTGTTCTGCAAATATTACGGCCTAACAGAAGATGATGATATGATACAGTCACTCACAGGGCATTAATTATTGTTATTATTAATTTTGAATATCCCTCTCCTTACACACTAGATCGGGTCCTATTTAACCTAAGTAATACCACGTTAGTGTAAGTACATTTTTCAAACCATTGTCAATAATGCAGATATGCAAATATGTATTCCATATTTGTAAGCACCTATATAATCGCATCCAACGGTTTATTTGGGATAATTATTTCTAACAGGGTAACTTCGAGCACATTATATAAAAAGCATATCTAGTATATCTATCTAAATAATGTAAAACGTTGGACTTATTTTTTACGTGTTTTTTGAAAAAATCCATTATAGGGTTTATAAAATGCATTCAACGGTTATTTTTGATATTTCTTTCAACCAAGATGTTTCTAAAGCCGGTACCAGACACATCGTGAGTAACCGCAAGTAGAGACACTTGCAATGTGTGTGACAGGGAATATTTGCACTCAGCAAGCACTCGTACTTGACATTGCCAATCATTGGAAGAATTGTGAGTAGTTTAACACAACGCAATCGTACTCGTGGTTACATGTAAATATTCGTACTCGGCTATACTCGAAATGTGTCTGGTGTCGATTTAATATAGATTCTGTACAATGGACGTGTCTTATATGGAACAGTGTACATCATCAGGCATATTTTTTCTTTCTATCAAATATTATGTGATGGCTCTTATTTGATAATCTTAAGGTTATTTGACATATAGTTTGGCAAAGTCCTTCTTATCTCATGTCCCTAACATAAATTTGTACAAAACTTCTACCTCAAAATATTTTGTATTGGTAAAATATTTCTAATTTTTATATTGTCACACAGTACTTGTTTGGTAGGCTGTAAAGCAATTAATCTCAACGAGAAATTATCTAAATATGAAGCTAACTTCAGAAACGTGTGGACGAGTTGCAATCACATACATAAAGATGTATACTGCGCGAGTGCGATGACCGACAAGTGCAACAAAGGTGTCTATTTTGATGTACCTTCATTGCCAAATCAAGATTTGTTTAGTGAAAACACTACAAATCCCAAATATTTTGTGGGCGGTAAATATAATGTCAGTTTCTAAATTTAAATATCTTTTATAAGAAATGAAATTATAACTAGCCCGTTATAATAATTTAATAGATAAGGATTAGGAAACTAAATCAGATGAAAATACTAGGATTACAGAATTAAGAAACCAAATCTGACAACAGAATTACAGCATTTTTTATTTATAATGAGGAAGTGGAAGTACTACTATTATACTGTTAATAATTAATGCTTTACAATAATTTATTAAAAAGTAAGAGTTTAATTTACACATAAAACATAAAGGTAGTAAAAATAAGTAAATTATAACAATATACAGGGTGTCATAGAGAAGTTGAAAAGTATAGTTACGTCCAAATAAGCTATATGAGGAAAATGATATTCAGATTTCTCTCGTTCTAACAAAACATAATAGTACCAACTTGAACTAAAATAAGTTCAGCCGTTATCAAATTATTACGTATGTAATATTAAATAGGCAAGTGACTAGTATGATAAACACAGTCATTTCTGCTTTATACAGTTACCATTCGATGTATAGGAATACAAGTATCCTTCTAATTGTTGATATTGTCCAAAACTTTTGACGTTTGTAGGCCATCAGAAATGTCAAGCATTGCGATTGGCATCACCAGATCTCAAGATCTATGCCAGCAAGAGAGGTAATTTGTTATACTATTTTAATAGAATAGTAAAGGTAATAAAATAAATGCATAATTTGTTAAATCTGAGGGTGTCGATCGCAATACTGGATTTTTAAAATATATTTGACACCCAAACTAATAAAACCCATGATAGTTACATATTTACTTATTTATTAAATTATATACAATCATTCAAACCTATACAACGTATTTTCACTTTTAACACTATATCTCTTACACTTTACATTTTGCATACAATATATTTAGACTACTAATTTCAGCTTTTCTATGATCCACCGTATATATTATATTTGTATATTGTCTGAAGCTATTTATTTGTGGCATAATTTTAGTTTTTCTTTAGTTTTATTGGGTTTTTGCCACACTTCTGAAAAATAATAAAGATTAATTAAATAAGCCCTTGCGCCAAACGGAACAGTCAAGGGTTATTTTTTAAAAAACTAAGTTTGCCTAACCAAAAAATCTTACACTGAAAAAAGCAGATAAGTAAAAAATAACAAAAATCACATCACTATCGCGCACTTTCGTATTATGACGTTTCGAAAAACTCTCTGTTTTCGTTATCAAAATCGTAGTAAAATATTAAACGTTTGTCAAGTTTGACAGTTTAAAATTTGTTTATCTGCTTCCATAGAGATGTTAAATGATTTTTATTTTATTGTTACTTACTTCTTCTTGATGCAACTGTAGCCAACAATGATTGATGTTAACTGAACAGTTAGACACACACTTATCTCCGTTCGACAAAATAATCGCGGTCTCTTTTAGTTTTCTTTTTGTTGCGTTATCTTCCTTCCCTAAAATTTTTGCCGAACCCCATTGAATTAAATGACCGTTTTCCCAAGCGTGTTCGCAAATTTTGGATTTTTCAAATTCCCGTCTTTTTATGTAATTTTTATGTTTCTCAACTCTAACATTCATAGGCCGAGACGTTTCTCCAACATAATGTTTATTGCATTCACAAGGTATACTGGAGATGCAATTTTTTGAATTTGTATTTGTATATTGCATAATCTTATTTTGCTGTAATAGTTTATGGTAATCTTCAGTAAATTTAAAAACGTGATTTAGATGTTCTTTGTATAAATTGTTAGGTGATGCAAACGATTTTCTTGATGTCAATAATATTTGCGGTCGAAACCGTGAGATGGAACATGTATTTTTCTTGATGTTAAATACTTCACTTCGATATATTCACTTCCTAATTCTTCAAACTTTCTTTTGGCAGTTTGAGGACTTACTCTAAAATAACAAAATGTGATAAATCACTATGCTAATTTTTTTATATATAAAACATACAGGGTACTTACGAATATTTGTGCTCAGTTTTTAAAAGTTTTCTTCTTCTCTCTATACTTTCTTCTTGACAAAATCTGTTGCACTTAATAAAGAAGGGCTTTGTCTTTTTGAAGGAGATTTTTCTAACGTGAAATATAAATTTTCTCTCCCATTGCCATCCTTTGACATTTTTTTTTGGAAGGAGATAACATCGAAGACGATGGTGTCAAAAATATGTCGGATGAACCCATAGGTTCTATTTTTACTATAAAATATATTATTTAAGATAAAATAAACAAAAACAAAACAAGCATTTAAAACATACCTATGAAAAGTCACTTCGGAATTTAGAGGCATCCACAAAACATTTGTGAAAGCATTATTTTTCTAATATTTTTACAACTTCTAATATAGCAAGACATGTTCTTAATGCATAAAATTATAAAATATAATATTAAAATTGCATTTGTAAACAAAGAAATCCCAAATCTAACCACACAAACCAACAAACATAAATATAAACATGATAAGAAGAAGATAGTATATCAAAATGCCGGTCATTTTCCATCCTTTTTTATTGCATGCTCTGTATCGATGTGCACTCATCAAAGAGCAGTTTTACGTATGTAGTTGCAATGCAACTGAGAAGTGGCTATTATGTTATTATTTTTCAACTTTGTTTTAGCTGTGTTGCAATTGCAATTAATAATTTTTGACATATGTTTACTCAAATAAGAAATTGTATGTTATTGTACCACTTACTAGTTGGGCATAAACAGATAAATTCATTAGTTTCACTTTCGATACAAGTTCCATTATTTAGGCAAGTAAAATTGCATGTTACGACTTCGTCTTCACAGAATTTCCCAGTGAATCCTTCCTTACAAATACAACTATATGTGTTTTTCAAATAATTACAAGTACCTCCATTATCACATGGATCTGACATGCAAGCATTAACAATTTTTTCACAATGTGTACCTGGAACAAATTAAATTTAAATGTATTGTAATAATTAGGTTTGTTCATGCAAGGGTTATGGACTGACTTCAAATTAGTAAAAATATTCGAGGAGTTAAGTTAGAACGTATTCTCAGTAAACGTAATACAAGTTGTTAGATGTACATTTCTCACAGTTTGAAACTAGTCCTTATCCCTAACTACTATTTCAACAAACCTAATATTTTTATAAATTCATATTTATAAAAAAATATATATCTAATTGTGTTGCTAAGAAAACATATTATATTTATTGCTAGTTCATAACAAATATGCAAAATAAAGAGTATATTGCTTTACATATTACAAATATTTCTGCACGTATCGGAAATATGTACGTCTACACAAAATAGCTTACAGTGTTTGTTTCAGAACACATAAATTTTGGTATAAAACTACTTATTTTCTAGTTATAAACCTGCAATGTAACTTGATACAACATATATGTAATCAAAGAGGAACCAAGATATGTGAAGATCAAAGGTTAATAAATGTATAGCATTATATCACTTGCATGCGGATTGGGCTATTCCATTAAATTAAAAAAAAGCGGAATTTGATACACTGTATGAAGAAACGTTGAGAACATATTTTTTGCTAAATTAATTTTTCCTAATTTAGCGGAAAAAATTTACAATATCAGAATATCAGAAAAGAGCTAGTTAAATTTGCGCTCTGCTATCGTCACCGGGTGAGTTATAAAACAAGGATAAAAGTGCTTCATCTTGTTTTATATTCATGGCATGCCTTGTTGTCAAAGCTACGCCATAATCTGAAATTTCATAAAATGTAATAAGGTATTCATCCTCCCGAATTAAATTTATTTATGTAAAAATAAATCATATTTACAAATGTATTATGTTTTAAAATGAAAATATACAGTTTGTAAAGAGATAATTACATGATTTACCATCCTTATTATCAACTTCGGAAGGTAAAGAATCAGAAAAAGTATGCAGTGAAGTTTATCGAAAATCAACCATTATGCTTATTGAAACGAGAAGTAGTTTTTATTTGTTTTTTAGGGCTGCCTAACCTACTGTTTAGTAAAGCTGTTAACGGAATGGGTTGACGTCAACTATGTGGACGTTCTTATAACTATAAAGAAATTAGACAGGGAAACTCGCATTCGAGATTATCTTATGATTTTGGATGTGAATTTCAAATATTTCCACGGTATTTAAGAAGTCTGCCCCAAAAATTAGTGATGCTAAATTAAATCATTAAATTAAATCCTTTAACACAAACTTTGACTTGGTCAGAATATAAAAAATGTAATATTCTTAAATTTTTAATAGCGAGTAATGGTTTTATAAATTTTATTTCTGGTGCATATGGTGAGTGAATATTTGATAATAATATTATGAAAGATCATTCACCAGATAATTTCCATATAATGGCTGATCTTGGATTTAAAGAAAGTAAGTAAAAAACATGTAAATTAGTGAGACCACCAAGTGTTAGTAATTCGAAAAAATCCACACGTGAAGAAGTAAGAGAAGCTAAAAGGATTCGAATTCATATTGAGTGAGTTATTCGTAGCATCAGAGAATTTGAAATACTCCATGCACATTCACTGTTGATCACAAAAATGCTTCCTCTAGTTAACCACATTGTGGCAATTTCCTGTGGTGTCATAAATTTACAAGACCCCTTAATTAAATAAATTTTCATATAGTAATTTATTGTAACATGAGTTTCCCTGCACATAATAAAAATAATTTTAATAATTCAATAAAAATTGTTAGTTACATGATTACTTTAATTAGAAAAAAATATATATATGATAGCTCCTCCTTGTGGTTCCCTGCTAGCCCGTGTTACCCCGGCACTGTCATATTCCTTCGAACCTAAATATGATTGCGCCTGATTTTCTGTTTAGTTGGCAGATGTTAGATAAACAAATTCAGTTGTACTCGGTCTCGTATGCTATTCGTGTATCGAAGACAAATAAAGTGTTATTGATGACAAATTAGCGTATTACTACTTTATTAATCGCCTATAAAACCATAGAAAAGCTTACATCAGAAGCGGGATCACCACCTTGTAAACTAAGCAGAAAACAAGCAAAAAAAATTTAAGAGTATTAACCCTTTCGCTACGACTTTATTTTGGAAAAGCATGCTACCATTTTACTGATGGGATATATATGTCCCAGAAAGGCATGTGCAACCAAATTACGACTTTTAAATATTGATTTTTTTTAAATACAGGTCTTATTATGTAACTCTTGGCACACAAAATAAAACATATTACAACTTAGTATTAATTTTATTTTATACCAAATCAAAAATATAAACCGGGACGTATGTGTCCCAACAGTAAGCGATACTGGGACGAACGTGTCCCACCAGGAGTGAAAGTGTGATATACCAGCTAAGCTATTACATATAAAAATGCAATGAAAATAATGTTTATTTACAATATAAGAGTAACAATTATGACATATTTTCAACTTTAAATTACTGTTAAAATAAATATATTATAAAATAGCTAATCAATTACTCATAACAATAACAGTCAATATCATTATCAGTCACTACATCAATAACATTCATTTGCACACATAAACTACATCTATGTTTCATTTTACGGGCGGGACGTATATGTTGAAAAATATACTAATTCTATCAAAATTTGTCACAACAAAAACGTGCAACTCTACATTGTTGCAAATATATCAACTAAAACTTACCTTTCCATGTAAATAATTATCTTTTACAAGTGAAAAACATAAAAAGCTATCAAAATAACAAAAGCACCATGTGCACCTGTTCACATATTAGGGACTTACTGAAATATCTAACCTCATATATAAATTCTGGCGGGAGGTAGCGAGTGCCAAACTATAAATTACTATTGGGACAGCAGTCAATGTAAAAGTAGTACTGCTTTCGACCAACAGTGATTGAAATATTTCGTGTGGGACATATATGTCCCTACAGTAATGTTTGCACATGCTTGTCAACAATAAATGCGTAATTTAAATCCCGCTTTTTTACTGGGACACATATCACCCGACAGTATCGAAAGGGTTAAGATGGCTGACGGTGAGAAACCTGAGGTTTCCAATTTAGACGAACGATAGTGAACCTTCCATTAATAACAGAATGGCGATGATGTGAATGCTGCAGCAGAAAAGTAACATGGAGTTTCAAAACAAATGCTGCAAATATTATCAACAATAGCCAACGCTCAGGCAACCCAGGCGTCAGCAGAATCGGTCGTAACAAGTGCACAGTGTATCACTACGCCTGCCCCTGATGCCATCAATAGCGCATCGATGCAGATTCAGCTCTTAAGTTTTGATCCCGATGATACTCCATTTACAATGATTGAATGGATGGATGACATCATCAGAATACAACAAGAATTAGGAATCACAGATAGACTATTTGTGTTAAAAGCTGGAGATGCTCTTCACGGACGTGCTGCACATTTTACAAACACTGGAAACCTATTGTACGCGATTGGGCGTCGCTTCGTCGTTGTCATATTAGGAGTAGGCAACATTGCTTACTACATATTGAATTACTGGTTGCCTACTTACATTAATTAAGGAAGTACCCCCTCTTCTGTAAAATGCAAATAGACAAGAAGAGATTTTGAATAAAGGGAGTTACCAACGGAACTTATTTGATTGAACACCGGTCGAGAGACACGATCAAGAAAAATAAAAATCCGAATATCACATGGCGCAGTCAGTAGACGGAAAATTGGAAAAATATACATTGTAAAGTGAATATATTACGTAGCAGAGCGATGGCCAGCGAAAAAATGAAACCTCCTGGAGAAAAAAATTCCAGTTGTTCCTTAAAGCCTCGAAAAGTGAAGAGGCGAGTGAAGAATACAAATGTGCCTTATTATTAAACCACATAGGAGATCGAGCCCTAAGGATATATAACACGTTAACATTTGACAAGAAAGAAGATAAGAATAACTATACCACAGTGCGAACAAAGTTCCAAGAATATTTCATTCCAACGAAAAATGTTACATATGAGAGGCACATGTTCCTGAATCGAGAGATGAAAATAAATGAAACCATAGATGAGTATGTAACAACTTTAAGAGAACTCAGCTTCACGTGTGAATTTGGAACATTAACGGATAGTCTCATAAAGGACAAATTAGTGCAAGGAATAAAAAACAAATCTGTCAAGGGCCGCTTTTTAAGAACAAAAAACTTGGACCTAAATCAAGCCATTGAAATATGTAAAGCTGCAGAAACAACAAAATCCCAGTTAGAAAAAATTTGTTCAAGAGAGAGGATAAACGTAATAAAAAACAAGAAAAGAAGTTGGACCAAAAATCCACACAGCGTTGGTGAAACTCAAACATATGAAAACGCAGTTCAGGGTCAAGGAGCAAGTCAACATCGCGGGCAGGAGAGATGGCGTGACTGTGCACCATCGACGTCACAGAGAGGAAGAGAAAGGACGATGGCCAGCAGAGTCGGCGCAGGACAAAGCGTAGCAACAGGTGTAGTAGAAAGAAGAAGAAGAGAACAACCAACTATGGCGATGGGAAAATGTAGCAGATGTGGCCAGGGACATCCACCAAGAAACTGCAAAGCATACGGAAAAAAATGTAATGCTTGTGGTTTAATAAATCATTTTGCGAAGGTATGTAAGAATAGAAATAATATTTATAACATTGGTGAAGTAGATTATAGTAGTGAAGATAATGATTTGTTTATTGGAATGATAGAAGATGTAAATATTGTAAATAGTAGTAACGAAAATAATGTTAATGTTAAAAATAAAAACGATTGGATTATTAGCCTGAAATTAAATAATATTAATATTGATGTAGAAATAGATACAGGTGCGAGAGCAAACCTACTTCCAGTCACATTTATAACAAATTCATCAAAAACATTAAAATATTTAATTCAAATAACAAATTAGCCACATATTCAGGAGAAACAGAATCCATTGAAGTATTAGGAAATATAAAATTATATTGTTTTTAAATTTTTATATAGTAAATAATAATGGTCCATGTATTATAGGGTGCCAATCAATTAATGAAATGGCCATTGCCAAGCTTATTGGCAATATAGATTGTGATGTGTTGGGTGAGTACGAGGATGTCTTTAGAGGAATTGGATGCACATCAGGACAATGCAGTATCAAAATCGATCGACTAGCACTCGTGTAGTCCATGCAGCTCGTAAAATACCTCTGAGAATTAGAGAAAAATTAAAAGATAAATTACAAAAACTGTGTAAACAAAAAATAATTAAAAAAGTGGAGGAACCTGCTGAGTGGGTTAATTCATTGGTCATTATTAAAAAACTTTATGATGATTTCAGAATTTGTATTGATCCTTCAGATCTAAATAAAGTAATATTACGAGAGCATTATCAAATACCTACTTTCGAAGACATAACATCCAAATTAAAAGATGCTAGATATTTTTCTATTCTTGATGCAGCAAATGGCTTTTGGATGGTACAGTTAGATAATAAAACTTCAAAGTTATGTACATTTAATACTCCATATGGGAGATACAGATTTCTTAGATTACCTTACGGTATAAAAAGTGCTAGTGAAATATTTCAAAGAAAAATGGCCGAATATTTTGAAAATATCGAGGGACATTTATATAGCGATATTTTAGTATCGTAAAGTAAAGAACATAATGATAGACTAAAACTTGTTTTGCAAAGAGATAGAGAAAAAAATATTAGATTTAATAAAGAAAAATGTAAATTTAGAGTAAACAAAGTTAAGTATTTAGGGCATATAATAGGTCAAAATGGCATAGAACCAGATGTAAATAAAGTAAAAGTAGTTAAACATTATCCAGAATCAAAA
Source organism: Monochamus saltuarius (assembly GCA_025584915.1). Classification (NCBI taxonomy): domain Eukaryota; kingdom Metazoa; phylum Arthropoda; class Insecta; order Coleoptera; family Cerambycidae; genus Monochamus; species Monochamus saltuarius. The sequence goes on from CM046724.1 coordinate 39,946,683, forward strand.
TGTTTAAAAGAATTACAAAGTTTCTTAGGAATTTTAAATTATTTACATAAATTTATTCCAACCTTAGCAGAATTAACAACTTTCCAATGTCATCACAAAAAATGCAAGAATTCAAAACTGAAACTTTAGAAGACGAATAACTTCAAGCTTTAATAAAGTATTCGAAAGTAGGTTGGTCTAATATGAAAACTAAATGTAAGGATATAGTAAAAATTTATTGGAATTATAAGACATGAAATAACTGTTATAAATAACTTAATATATAGAAATAACGCTCTCGTAGTTCCCAAATCTTTAAGAAAAGAAATGTTAGGTATTTTACATTTAAATCATTTAGGAATAACAAAAACAAGGTTACGAGCTGCTTTATTGACCAGGAATAAATAGAGACATAAAAAACATGGTCTTGGCATGTCACGCTTGTTGCACTTTCTCTAAAGACAATCCAAAAATACCACTAAATCCACACACAATTCCTAATTATTCATGGCAAAAAATAGGTATTGATATTTTTGAACTTGATAGAAATTATTATATTATTTTAATAGACTATTTTTCTAAATTTGTAGAGGTTAAAAAGTAACAAACATAACTGCTAAAAATGTAATTGAATGCTTACAAAGTATTTTTTCTGTACATGGTATACCTTTCGTATTATTTTTGTACAACGGATCTTGTTTTAGTTGTAATGAATTTAAATTTTTTTGCAGAGATTGGGATATAAAACATGACACATCGAGTCCCTTGTATCCACAATCAAATGGTATGGTGGGAAGAAATGTTCAAACCATAAAACAAATAACCAAAAAATATAATTTTACTAACACCAATTTAAATAAAGCCATTTTGGAGTATAGAAATACTCCAATATCAAATGAAATAAAATCACCAGCAGAATTTTTGTACTCGAGAAAAATTAGTGGTTTTCTACCGTTGTTACCAAAATCATTAAAACCAAAAACTAATTCAGAAACAAAAATATTATTTACAGAAAAGGCAAAATGTACAGAAGAAATATTATGATGTAAATACAAGAAAATGTATAGATTTTAAGGAGGGAGAAAAATTATACAAAAAAAATAATGATATTTGGGTTTTATGTGTAATTTGTAAAAAATTAAAATGTAATTCGTTGTTGGTCAGAGAATATCAGGTTCAATTAGGAGAAGAAATGTTAGTAAAACGATATTATGAAAATTCAGATTTATATTATTCTGATGATGAAAACAATACAAAAGACACTGATATAGAAAGTAATGTTGAAATTGAGTCTCCCAATACTGAAAATAAAGAAAAAAGAATATCTCTATCTCTAAGAACGAAAAGTGGCAGAAAAGTGAAAAAACCAGAAAGGTTAGAATATTAGCAAGTAGTTATAGTTACTATTACCTATGTTAATTATAAGTTTAGCTAAGTTTAGTTAAGTTTAGATAAGTTTATAAACTCTAAGTACTTTCATTAAAATTATAGTTTTAAAATATGTAAATATGGTGTATAAATAGTCAATGTATATATTAAGGTAATTAAGGAATGCTATTATGTATTTTTAATAATAATTTCATATTTCAAAAAGGGAGATGTCATATTAGGAGTAAGCAACATTGCTTACTACATATTAAATTACTGGGTGCCTACTTACATTAATTAAGGGAGTAGGTACCCCCTCTTCTGTAAAATGTAAATAGACAAGAAGAGATTTTGAATAAAGGGAGTTACCAACTGAACTTGTTTGACTGAACACCGGTCGAGAGACACGAACAAGAAAAATAAAAACCCGAATATCACAGTCGTGACTTTAAAGTGGCCTTTCCAGAGCAAGGAACATCTGCTGCACGCATGCGCGATTGCCTTTGTGTAGTTAGTGTAAATATCTCTTCTTTGATTTGCTTCCATTAAACGATTCTATCCGGAATTTCCTTGGAACATAGTTTTGAGTCCTGTTGAATATGATATTCAAGATATGGAAGTTAAAAACAGAATTTGTACAATCTCCACCGTGTGAAGCCGACTTGTTGAAGTTGCTGGCTGGTTTCGATGGTCGTAAACTTAGTGAACGAGTGCGCGACTTATCAAGAAAACGAAATCATAATTTCTGCGATGAACATTCAGGTTTTCAAGGAAAGTGCTGCCATCGTTTTGGGCATAAAACAAGGGCTTAAGGCGAACGAAGCCATGCCAGGTTCTTCTTGAATAAACTCCACTAAGGTAGAACCTGATCAAAAACATATAACGAGTGCATAAAATATAGAGAAGGTGTGTGTTACCGTAAGCATAGTGTACCAAAACGTGTTTTGATAACACAAAACACTCGTGCTACAAGATCAATTCCCTGCGGTACGCTTAAAAATGATGGTACAATTTATTATATAAACTATTTAATGGATACAGGTGTAGATATCTATATTGCACAAAAAAGTAGCGAAAAATTTAAATCTAACAATTCAATCAGTCACTCGACATTTAACTGGAATGGGAAACGTGAGTACAAAACCCATTGACCGCTATAACATAATGTTCACCCCAACCTTCACTCTCAAAATTGATTTCTTGATTGCCTCAAATAATGATAATGATATATTATTATTAAGCAGGCCGCATTTGCGCCCAGGAACGACTTACGTTGGTAGGCCCTAACCACCATTCAGTGCAGGAATGAGGGAAACCTGGAAAACCTCATTAATTAGGGGGGTAGTCAAATGTCAACCGGTATCAATCTCTCACATTGATCCAAGCCACCATTCTTCCACCCTACCATACCCGCAGAGAGGGTGCCAATCCTCTCTACGAATATAGCATATATACGGTCTACCGGCTACGGGGTCAAACCCACAGCGATCAAGTCACCTCGATTCAAGTACTGACGGCTTAAACCGCGCGACCACTGACCGATCAGAATGGCTCTACTATCGCCTTTGTTTATATCGACGATGTGCCCTGCTCAAACAATTAATGAAGGACTCGAGAATTTGCAGTAGGTAATAGATGCTCTTTCAAAAGCCTTGTCTTGAGGGTTTTTATCCATTACAACTGCAGGGGAAAAAATATTTAAAATGGTCAATATAAAAAAATATATTTTTTAAATTTTTGGGATGAAATATTGATTAAAAATAATGGCAAAATACCTTTTTCTTTATTTAAAAATTACATATTATTAATAACAGGAAACGCTGCAGATTTCCAGTTCAAGTCCATTGCTTTATCCAGTATTTCTTGTAACTTTTCATGTTCATATTTTACTTCAAAGTTATTTACAGATTGCGACGTTTCAAATGTAGGATCTGCAACACAAAAAAGTCCCTTCTTCTTTTCTGCAAAAAGTATTTGCAGCTGTAGTTGATAAAAATATTTCGGTTGTATTTCTCCATTTGAAATATAATTTTTAATAGTTTTGTTGGAAAAAGGACACTTTATTTCGACACAAAATTCATCACTGAGGCCATCAGGTGAGGTTCCAAAAATAGAAAATTTGTGTCAAATGTGCCACACTTTGTAATATTTATTTTTTTCTGAAACTGCGGCTAGAACTGAACTTTCAAGAACTTCCCCCTCTTTGTAGCTTATGTTTCAAATGGTTTTGATGCACCTATTATTGTTTCAACAAGTGAATATGATGTTGTTTTGCGCTTTGCTGCTTCATAAACATAAGAAGCCGTAATTCTACCAAATCGTAGTTCATCATCATACCAGTCCTTACTAGAACTTTGTGTAATTGTCGCTCTTTCTGCCTCGTAACATAAATCTTGTGTCATATGCAAACTAATGTAGTTAATAAAATCCTCACAATTGAAAACTTTATCTGCTGTTTCTTTCTTAAAATCCAATAATAACATATACAGCAATGATTTTTCAAAGCGGTGGCTCTTGTGTAAAGAAAATACTCCTCCAATAGCACTTGATACCTTTGTTATATGTTTTCTCAAATATTCATCATTTTTATCAGGAAGAGAAGGTATCGGCTTTTCCAAAATAGATTGTATATCCATTTTGTGGGAGCCTACATTTGAGAGCGTTGACTTCCAGTAACAATCTACCGATGTAACCGATGGCTCTTCACCTTTTGCAACCATAGCAAAAAAGCATCCACAGGTTTCAACAACAGAGAGTCTAGTAGATATACTATATTCGTATGACGCTAAAATCCCATGCTTTTTCTTATGAAGGTTCAAATTGCAAATTTTTAAACGATTTTACCCCCTCCACTTTCCTTTTAGGTCCCGCGCCCGCTGACCTGCAGCCCTCCCCATTCCCGCATAGGTCCTCCGAGCGTCTTAGCGACTGTGTGTAGATAGTCCGAGGTCTGGAGCCCTAGGCCTTTGGCCCCACACGCGCCGTATATATAACTATAAATTTTAATAAATTGGTATTAATTATCGCAAACAACGAAATACCTATATGGAGAAGTCCCCGCCAGGGTCCCCCATATAGGCCACCGGGGTCTCCCATGTAGGCCTCCGTGACCCCCATTCAGCACCCACACGTATATAACATTTTTATGGATCTTAATAAGTTGATATTATTTACCGCCTTATTTGAATTGCGTATTGCGCAACATTTAAGCTATGTACCAGTGAGACGGAGTATATCGTGGTAGCCGTTAGTTGTAAACGCCGCCGAGCGCTTATCAGTACATGGCGTTGCAAGTGGAACGCGCTACTCCGTCAGAGTAGAATAATTATTAAAACTCATATAGTTATTAAATACAATTTCTAAATGGGAAATCCTACTATAGTGGAAATTTTAATGTAGGACAACAACAGTATAGTTTTTTTATAACCGCTGTAAATTTGATGTAGATAAACGTCCTGTATAATATTTTACCGATAACAACATACTCTCAATACACCTTATTTTAATGAAAAAATTCAATCTCATACTGTACTTAGTTCTTATAGAATTTGTGTTCGTTTATTAAATCTTTGCTTGGTGCGAGCTGGGATTATATTACAGACGCTGCTGATTTTGCAAATAGCTGAAAAGAATGAGGTAACTAATGAGGTTGAGGTACAAAAACTTACATTTTTAACGCGACTGTTATATAGGCAAGATACGAGTTTTACTGTTGTGAAGTTAAAATTTTGTTAATATATATATTAAGTTAATTAAGAGAAATTTGGAAAAATATAATAAATATTTAAATAACTCTAATTTTGGGGAAATAAACACGTTTTTATCTATTTACAAGCTATGAAACTTATTTTGTAATAGAGAATTTGTTAAAACTATAATACAGTTAAAAACAAATGCTGCTTTGATATACAGGGTAGGTAAAAAAAAATCAATAAGCAGGAAACAATTTTGGGGAAAATAAGTAAGTTATTTTTTTATTGTATAATCAAAGCTCAAACATTTCAATGCGATATTTTTAAGCAGGGGAGGCAATAAGCTTATAGAAAAATTTTAAGGAAATAATATATTTATAAATTAACACGTTTTTATCTATTTATGAACTATGAAATTCATTTTGTAATAGAGAATTTGTTAAAACTATAATACAGTTAAAAAAATATTGCTTTGATATACAGGGTAGGCAAAAGAAATCAATAAGCAAGAAACAATTTCGGGGTAAATAAGTAAGTTACTTTTTATTGTAATAACAAAGCTCAAACATTTTAATACGATATTTTTAAGCAGGGGATAATCTTATAGAAAAATGTTGAGGAAATAATATGTTTAAATTAACAAGCTATAAAACTCATTTTGTAATAGAGAATTTGTTAAAACTATGTATAATACAGTTAAAAACAAATACTGCTTTGATATACAGGGTAGGTAAAAAAAAATCAATAAGCAGCAAATAAAATTTATAGTACAAAACGGATTTTAAGCTTTATTAAATTAAGTTACAATATCTGGTAATCCAGGCTCCAAATCAAAATCTTGCAAGAATAAGAAAAGTTAGAATAAAAGCCGCTTTATCTAAGAAAATATATTGTTTTACCATAGGCGTTCGTATGAAAAAGTTGAGGGGGTCATAATGCACTTTAACCCCCTCACCTCCGCTCGTGCTTTGATTTTTTTTTACCAAAATTATACTGAAAGTGTGTCTCTACAAGAAAAAAATATTAGCAAAATTTCAAACAAATATCTCTAATTCTACCGGAGTTATCGACAAATTTCCTTTTTGACATTTACATTTTGACACCCTGTATTTCAAAAATGGGGCTCCTAAATGAAAAGTGGAATAATGAAAGTCCCATTATTTTCATATCAGCTGCCTATGGTTAACGGATTGACCTACTAATTTTCGGCACCCTGTATATACAGGGTGTAACTAAATAAGTGTAAAACATTAAAGGGGGTGATTCCTCATCGAAAAAAGATAGGATCTTTCATATAAAGAAACTTCATTGGAGCATCCCTTGTTAAGATACAGCCCCTTAAAGGGGGTACATAAAATTTGTTTAACAATTTTTTTCACAAGCACTAAACAAGTTACAATATTGAAATTAACCTGACATTTTCTACTGCCAAAAATACACTTAGCCAGTAATTTATTTGGTTTACCCCATGGTTGTAAGGGGTGGAAAACGCAACCCCTAAAATTTATTTCCAACGTAACTTTTTGTCTTATTATTTGTTTACCATTTAAAAATTTATTTCCGATAGCCTGTTTCATTCTAAAAAAATGTCTCTTGAATTTTGTGCCCAAAATAAACCAGTTCGCAGCAAATTATTTTACGAACAAGATACATATCTCCATAAAACGAAAATACGAAACTAATTTATCTAGTAGGCCGCTATTAGCGATACTGACAATTAAATTGGAATCAAGCTGTCAGTTTGTAAATTTTTGAAATTGAAATAATACTAATTGTGTATTGTTGTTCTGTTCTTAATTTGTTACTTTAATAATTCATTTGTTATTAAAATGGCATACACAAATGAGGAAATGGCTGATATGCATTACGTTTACGGTCTGTCGCAGGGGAATGGGTTAGAAGCTTCTAGAAGATATGCTGAAATGTATCCTCAACGGCAGCATCCATTTACTATGATTTCTACATGTTGTATGTTTTGTTATTAATAAATGAGTTTTGATTATTCCCCTTTAATCATTTAATGTAGGTAGTAACTACAAAATAACAGTAAATCCAGTTCGCATTTATGACGATGTATCTCTGTAGTTGTTCGTAAAATAATTTTTTGCTGCGAACTGGTTTATTTTGGGCAAAAAATTCAAGAGATATTTTTTTTTGGAATGAAACAGGCTATCGGAAATAAATTATTAAATGGTAAACAAATAATAAAACAAAAAGTTCCGTTGGAAATAAATTTCAGGGGTTGCGTTTTCCACCCCTTACAACCATGGGGTAAACTAAATAAATTACTGGCTAAGTGTCTTTTTGGTAGTAGAAAATGTCAGGTTAATTTCAATATTGTAACTTGTTTAGTGCTTGTGAAAAAAATTGTTAAACAAATTTTATGTACCCCCTTTAAGGGGCTGTATCTGAACAAGGGATGCTCCAATGAAGTTTCTTTATATGAAAGATCCTATCTTTTTTTCGATGAGGAATCACCCCCTTAAATGTTTTACACTTATTTAGTTACACCCTGTACATAAGAAAAGAAGTAATTAAAGACAAAATCAAAACACAGGAAAGAACATATAGTGATATTATACAGAAAAAATCAGAAAACGAACAAGAGACTCCAAAACAAAATTGGACAATACCACCCAAAGAGCAAAAATATGAAATGTTAATTAAACCAAAGGAAAATAAAAATAATGCAAAGGCACTTTTGAAAGACGTTAAACAGAGTCTCTTGAAAAATGATGTGCCGGGACATAACGGTAAAAAGAATAAATCAACTACGTGAAAGTATACTGATGGAATGTCATAATGCTGAACAGCAACAAAAAATTAAAAAAGTGTTATCGACAGATAAAAATTTAATATTAAATGAAACTGAAAAAGCAGATCCAATTGTAATGATAACAGGAATTGAAAAAGGATATAAAGAGGACGAATTTATACAAGAATTGATAGAACAAAACCAAAACTGTAAAATAGAATTTGGTGAACATGTAGCAGAAGAAATTAAATTTGTAACTAAAAAGCAATGTAGAAAAAGCAGATCCAATTGTAATGATAACAGGAATTGAAAAAGGATATAAAGAGGACGAATTTATACAAGAATTGATATGAAACTATATGTGCAAGAATACGTGAACATTGCAATGTGTTCCAAATGTTGCAATTTTCACGTGTCCAAATATTGTAAAGGGTAAATTGCTGCCACAAGTGTGGAGATAACCATGAGGCAAAAATTGTCCTGAAGAGAATGAATTTGATTGCCCAAATGAAACCTAAAGTATTTAAGTGGTTTATAAAAAATGAATACCTACGTAAGCTTTGACTTGATGAAACTATATGTGCAAGAATACGTGAACATTGCAATGTGTTCCAAATGTTGCAATTTTGGGCACGTGTCCAAATATTGTAAAGGGGTAAATTGCTGCCACAAGTGTGGAGATAACCATGAGGCAAAAAATTGTCCTGAAGAGAATGAATTTGATTGCCCAAACTGTAAAAGGTTGAGGACCGCAAACACAGCGCAAGGACATTAAGTGCCCTGCATACTTACTTCGAATCAAGAAAAAAACATCACACACTAATTACGATACAGATACAAGTGTCACAGACAATTTTTTTCAGTAAATAACATAGTCATGCCAAGAAAGAGGCAAAGTAATAAACATATTTATTATTATTATTATTATTATTTTTATTTTTTTTATACGCTGTACTATGAGTGAGTAGCACGTTTCGTATTAGCTCCAGCTAAAACTGATTTTATGAGTGATATACAGAGTTATATTACGCTAATGTTGGCATAAGCGTTGTGTAATACTGGTCTTTCTCTTATGGTTAGCTTTTTGAGCTAGTGTATTAAGTATTTAATTAGTTCACTCATAATTAATCCGCAAGCAGTGTTGAAGTATACCAAGTCGATTAAGTAGTGAGTAATATGCCTAGTGGAAATAAAATAACTCGTAGTGCTACTACTAATATTGTTGGCAGTCAAAGTTCTAACGATGACAAAATTGAAAAGCTGATTACCGAGATATGCACTAATTTTTCAAATAAGCTAGAATACAAAATGGAGGAAAAATTTATTTACGGACACTATAAAGGCCTTAGATGCTAAAGTTAGTTCTAATACAGAAGGAATTGTTTCTCTGCAGAATAAGACTGACTCTATTGACCAACTCATGAAGAAAAGTTCTTGAATATTTTGTGGTATTCCTGAGACTATGGGCGAGACTGTCATTGATGTTATTACTGATTTTATCAACACCAATTTGAATGTTAACTGCAACGCTAATAACATTGATGCAGCTTTTCGATTAGGAAAAGTGAATGGGAGTCGAGATAAGCCTCATGCTATTTTGGTTAACTTCATAGCAAATTGGAAAAAAAATGAAATATTAAATGCTCGCAAACTTTTCAAAAACTCTACTTATTCTATATTTGAAGATTTAACTTCACAAAGATACAAACTTCTGACTGTTGCTAGAAAAAGTATGGAAGTAATAAGGTTTGGTCTACCGGTGGCAAGATTTTTGCTTGGAAGGACAATAAAAAGATTTTAATTAGCTCTATGGGTGATATATAATGTTTTATATGTTTTGAAATTAATATAAATGATATGTTGGTTTCCTATTTAATCTTATATTTTATGGATTCGTATAATTTAATTGCCTTGGTAGGACTATAATTCTTTGTGTATTTTTTCGTTAGAATGATAAATTACTGAATTGTTTTTTGGCACTGATATGTATAAGTTTTTGCAGTTTAAAAGAATACAAGTTATTATTTTCAAATATGTTTACTTATTATTAGTTGTATTGTAAACATTGGCATATATATGTAAACAATTTGTATATTAGCATTATTTATTCATGATTATTAATTCTGCTGCTTGTGTAAATTTAGTTAGTAAATACTATGCTGGAGAGTAAAAGCGGTATATGCAAGACACATGGATACATTTTTCTCATTTCAATGCTTGATCACTTTGTGCAACATTAGATCTATTATCCGATTTTATTTCTGATAGCACCTTTGATGTCATTGGGTTGTCTGAAACTTGGCTCACCCCTTCTATTACAAATAATATTATTAATATACCTGGTTATGCCTTAGTTAGAAAGGATCGGGTGGGCAGGGAAGGTGGAGTGGCATTTTTTATAAAAGAATTCTTTACATTTACTGTATTGAGTGGCATGTTTCCAAATAGTCCGCTGGAAAATATGTGGATTAGTATTAAGGTGGCAGGAAGGAAAATTTGTCTTGGAACATTATATGTATAGGCCGCCATCTGCCACACTAAATGTGTGTATTGATAACTTAGAAAGTATGGTAGTTGCGTTGTTACCAGAATTTGATTATGTTTTGTTGGTTAATGGTAATTATGCCTCTACTTTATTTTCTAGACTTTTAAATAAATACGGTTTAAAACAATTAGTTAACGAACCTACTAGAGTAACTCTCACCTCTCAAACTTTGCTTGATGTAATTGTAACTTCCTGTCCGGAAATTATTGGCAGTGTGGATGTTTATAGAATGGACGATATTTCTGACCATCGATTTGTTAAATGTGATATTAAGCTAGTCAAACCAAAGTAGTCCATTAGCTTTAAAACATATAGAGATTTTTCCAAGTTTAATTATGATGCATTTTTAATTGACTTAAATGACATTTTTTGGAATTACTTTGGAAGATGTTAATGACATGATTTCCTTTTTTAATGATAGAGTTTTATATTTATTTAATATTCACGCCCCTTTGAAAACTTCGAGGTTAACTAAAACGCCCGCTCCTTGGCTTACGGATAATCTAAGGCTTTTGATAAAGCTCAAAAAGAAATCTCTCAGTATGTACAAACATTTAAAAACTGATGGGTCCTGGAGAGACTATAAGGAAATTAGAAATCATGTCAACATAGCTGTTAAGACAGAAAAAAGGCGTTTTTACAATATGCATTTAAAAATAATCCGAAAGAATTTTGGAAAGTGTTAAAGTTTTTAAATGTTTGCTCCTCTATGGATAATTCAAGTAAGATCTTTTCGGATATTGGCAATCCTGACAAATTTAATGATTTTTTTATTAATAATATCCCAACTGTAAATGTAGGTAATGATAATTTTTTGAAATCTAATTATATGAATAAAACTTGGCCTAATTTGGATACTAACTTTAATTTTAAACCTATTACATGTTTTGATATGGAAAAATGGATGGTGATGATGGTGATGATGGTGATGATGGTGATGATGGTGATGATGGTGATGATGGTGATGATGGTGATGATGGTGATGATGGTGATGATGGTGATGATGGTGATGATGGTGGTGATGGTGGTGATGGTGGTGATGGTGGTGATGGTGATGATGGTGATGATGGTGGTGATGGTGGTGATGGTGATGATGGTGATGATGGTGATGATGGTGATGATGGTGATGATGGTGATGATGGTGATGATGGTGATGATGGTGATGATGGTGATGATGGTGGTGATGGTGATGATGGTGGTGATGGTGGTGATGGTGGTGATGGTGGTGATGGTGGTGATGGTGGTGATGTTGGTGATGGTGGTGATGGTGGTGATGGTGGTGATGGTGGTGATGGTGGTGATGGTGGTGATGGTGGTGATGGTGGTGATGGTGGTGATGGTGGTGATGGTGGTGATGGTGGTGATGGTGGTGATGGTGGTGATGGTGGTGATGGTGGTGATGGTGGTGATGGTGGTGATGGTGGTGATGGTGGTGATGGTGGTGATGGTTGTGATGGTTGTGATGGTGGTGATGGTGGTGATGGTGGTGATGGTGGTGATGGTGGTGATGGTGGTGATGGTGGTGATGGTGGTGATGGTGGTGATGGTGGTGATGGTGGTGATGGTGTGATGGTGGTGATGGTGGTGATGGTGGTGATGGTGGTGATGGTGGTGATGGTGGTGATGGTGGTGATGGTGGTGATGGTGGTGATGGTGGTGATGGTGGTGATGGTGGTGATGGTGATGATGGTGATGATGGTGATGATGGTGATGATGGTGATGATGGTGATGATGGTGATGGATGATGGATGATGGATGATGGATGATGATGATGATGATAATAATAATAATAATAATAATAATATCATAATGGCTTGCCAAGATGGTGTAATTAACACACTCGTCTATCGTAGTCGTGTCTTGGGTATCGAGGTTCCTGATACCAGCTACAGGGCCTGCCGCCAAGCGCCGGAGACGCTTATGCATCTCCTGTCTGCCTGTGCGGTATATGCGGCCACAGCGTATATCCAAAGATACGATTCAGCCTTACGGGTGTTGTATTATCATTTACTACACTCGTATGAGATAGACGAGACGCCAGTGCTGCCTTATGCTCCGGGGGATATAGAATCCGTAGTGGGAATGAGAAGTGCCGAATTTATTGGAACTATTCATTCCCCACCCTCAGGCAAATCCAAGCCAATAAGCCTGATGTAGTCCTCCTCGACCACCAGCTTAGGACGATGTTTGTGATTAAGTTCTCGGCTCCCGCAGAGAACAACATCGTCCTAAAAGAGGAGGAAAAACGGAGGAAGTATCGAGATCTTCTCTCCGAGCTCCGCAGGCTGTATCCAGACCACTCTGTTAAGATTGTGGTGCTAATTATAGGCGTCCTGGGTGGAATGAGACATACGTTGCTTTCTGACTTAAAGATCATACCGGCTTGTCGAAATTCGGCAGAGATCTTAGCCGGCAGAATGCAGAAGGCAATCGTCCTTGGTTCGCTACGTAAAAATAATAATAATAATGTTACGGTTATAATTTTTATTTTAAATTTTACAATAAATTGACATATATTGTTGTTGTTGCTAAGAATCACAGCTATATATTGTTTCATATACAGTACGAGCAGGGTGAGTAGTCTGTGCCAGTATCCTGAAATAATATAACATTAAAAACAACAAACATAAACAAAGTTATCGTCTACCTTTTTCCGCTTCCTAGCACTGCCTTCCAAAATATATTCTAGTAATTGGCCATAAAATTTAACATTTCTTTTCTCAATTATTCTGCTTGTGATAATAGATTTCATTGATAGTTGATGGCTTTCCGGTATTGTGAACTCGTAGAGTCATTTCAGGTTAGGTCTTCTCGAAAATATTTTCAGCACAATCCATGTTTAGACCTGGAAAACTCCACTAAATTTCACCTTTTGCATTGCTTACTATTAATAATTCTTACCTTAAATTGCATATTTTTCACTTAAACTGTTAGACTGTCAAATTTATGTCGTTCAGGTTAGATCAAAAATTCCCCTAAATATTCTTGTGGTTTTTTTGGGGTAATTTCCGCCCACGCCGGCAAAATTCAACCATTTGCTTCCTTTCCATGTGCCTTGCTAGAAGTGCACTATCGCTGGAAGCTTTGAGCTATTACTTGTCTCCGTAATTTGTAATATTGTTGACAAAGTTTCAGTATTTTACTGGATTTAAGCTCTGTATGATTTTGCTATTATTTCTCACCTGCTGGCCGCATGTCAACCAAGGTAAGGTAGACTTTTTTATGCAATCCGGAATTTTTATCTACTTCTCTTTCAATATTTTCAGGCCAAAAATAGAATTTAGTATATAAATATCCAAGTAGTGATATATTTATAATGCTTAAAACCTGGCATAATTCTTCTGGGCTTAGCTGTTCTACACAACGCTTCAACCCTCAACATACCTTGCTTGGTACTGGCTCGGCACTGCTTACCCTGTCGTAACTCAGCGCATGTAAACTACCCTCAAACTACACATTCCTCTACCGAGGCCAAAGCTCTGTCAGAGTCGTCCCGGACCAGAGAGACTCCACAGCACCAAAGCCAGTAAGCTTAAGCTAAGAGTTTTCTGTGCATGTACAGCTTTCTATTTACCGCATTTAATAATTGTTTGGTAGTATTGCTTTATTCATTGCTTGCGGCTTTGCTTAGACCCCTTGCATATATTTTGTACTCGCCTGCACGACAGTAGCTCTGAAAATCAAAATAAGTTTACGTTATATATTTAGAACACGTTGAGTATTCATCGTACTATTATATATTATTATTATTTACTTACTTTTAGGGTTCTTGGGGCTATGTGAACCAACCACCAGCGCTGTTGGATGGGGATAATTAGTAAACTCGTTTTACTCATATTATTACTTTTATTTTGTGGTTATAAATCATATAGAAAAACCTTGTTGGCATTTTCTACGTTGTAGTTTATTTTATATTGTATTTTTATACTGTCACCAAACATAACCATTAACCACAGCTGATTTATTTATAAGTCTGGGACCACAGAGTAACTCTATGACTAGAAACTAGAACCGTAGAACGTAGCACAGAACCCCACTTCTCTGTACAGAGAGTTCAACAGGAGCAGAGCAGAACTGTGTAGCTAAGTTGTTTGCCGGGCCAACTGACCCGCTCCGCTACTGTAGAAATATACTATCTAAAGTTACGTGTTGCCTTTATTAGCCTTTTCCCGTTTTTTTTGTCAACTACTAAGGCTAGTGAACTGAGTTCCATCACTCGGGGCAGATTCACCATCTGGGGTTGAAAACGGGTGGCGCCCTGATAAGACTTTTTATACCCACGGCCATCTCCACTGACAAAGCAAGCGGCCAACCCCATTTATGGAATTCAGTCACGGCACGTTTAAATAATTCACCCAATAAATAAATTGCCCCATCATTTGCCACTAAAAACCTTTGCAAATTTACTAGCATCATTTTTTTTCTCTATCCTGATAATTTGCAAAGGAAATTGCGTGGCAATAATAATGATAATGATAATGATAATGATAATGATAATAATAATAATAATAATAATAATAATAATAATAATAATAATAATAATAATAATAATAATAATAATAATAATAATAATAATAATACTCATACTCATAAGTTTATTGACGACTGTATATACAAACTTGTACATGAAGTGTCAAACAATGAAATAAACAAAATATAATAATAACCATAAAAATAGATAGGATAGAATAAATAAAATATGCTATACATGGTTCGATCCATGGTTAATGTATTCTTGAATGCTGTAGAAGCAATTATCCAATAAATAACGTTTCAAAAATACATTAAAAGTGTGAGAATTCATATTTTTAAAATCACGATTCAATAATAATAATAATAATAAAAATAATAATAATAATAATAATAATAATAATAATAATAATAACATAAGGATAAGCCAATGCATGGTCTCTTCTACCGTCATCTAGAGGGGCTTGGCTTATCTGAAAGGCTGACCTTTGCTTTTTTGAGGTCAGCGGGGCTGAACTCTGAGACCGAGGGATTCATAATGGCTTGCCAAGATGGCGTAATTAACACACTCGTCTATCGTAGTCGTGTCTTGGGTATCGAGGTGCCTGATATCAGCTGCAGGGCCTGCCGCCAAGCGCCGGAGACGCTTATGCATCTCCTGTCTGCCTGTCCGGTATATGCGCCCACAGCGTATATCCAAAGACACGATTCAGCCTTACGGGTGTTGTATTATCATTTACGACACTCGTATGAGATAGACGAGACGCCAGTGCTGCCTTATGCTCCGGGGGATATAGAATCCGTAGTGGGGAATGAGAAGTGCCGAATTTATTGGAACTATTCATTCCCCACCCTCAGGCAAATCCAAGCCAATAAGCCTGATGTAGTCCTCCTCGACCACCAGCTTAGGACGATATTTGTGATTGAGTTCTCGGCTCCCGCAGATAACAACATCGTCCTAAAAGAGGAGGAAAACGGAGGAAATATCGAGATCTTCTCTCCGAGCTCCGCAGGCTGTATCCAGACCACTCTGTTAAGATTGTGGTGCTAATTATAGGCGTCCTGGGTGGAATGAGACATACGTTGCTTTCTGACTTAAAGATCGTACCGGCTTGTCGAAATTCGGCAGAGATCTTAGCCGGCAGAATGCAGAAGGCAATCGTCCTTGGTTCGCTACGTCTGCTCAGAACACACGATTTACGGGCGCAATGATTACTGACTCCACGGAGTGGAGAGTGGTCATTGCTTAACTCTCCAGAACATCTCCGAGTGTGTCGGAGCCTCGGAAGGTGTTTACTGGAAAAAAAAAAAAAAAAAAATAATAATAATAATAATAATAATAATAATAATAATAATAATAATAATAATAATAATAATAATAATAATAATAATAATAATAATAATAATAATAATAATATGGCCTGGATAGATTACCGCAAGGCATTTGATATGACATCTCATGAGCTAATAGTCCACTTGCTCCAATGTCTTGCGGTGGCCGACCATATAGTGAGATGTATTGAACAACTCATGCCGCTCTGGAGGACCCGCTTTACCATAACATCGGCTAATGCAAGGGTCCAGACAGAGCCGGTTTTGTTCAGGAGGGGAGTGTTCCAGGGAGATTACCAGAGTCCCCTCTTGTTTTGCATCTCACTGCTGCCATTATCCGTTGCACTTCTTCGTACCCGGGGTTACAACTGCGGTCCCCAGGAGACCGGAGGCATAAGGTCACCCATTTGTTCTATATGGATGACCTTAAACTCTACTCCTCCGGAGAGAGGGATTTAAATCAGTGCCTCAGAGTGGTACATGAGTACACGCAGGCGGTTGGGATGGAGTTCGGGCTGGACAAATGTGCACTGGTTCATCTCAAGAGAGGACGATGCGGTCCATACGGACGCCCAGCTCATAGACGGAAGCATCTTTCACTATCTAGATGCCGGAGAGTCGTACACCTATTTGGGTGTCCCACAGCGGGGCACTCATGAGGTGGCAACGGTGAAAAACGCTCTCCGCGGCAGGTATCGGCACCGCCTCCGACAGATCTGGTCTTCGGAGCTGTCGGGTAAGAAAAAGGTGAGTGCCACAAATATGCTTGCCGTTCCGATCCTTCTGTACTCCTTTGGAGTAGTGAAATGGACACAAGAAGAGCTGAGGCAACTCGATGTAGGGACCCGTAAAATGATGCATCTCCATCGGAGTTTGCATCCAAGATCGTCCGTTCCGCGGCTATACTTCCCAAGAAATCGGGGAGGCCGTGGACTCTTGAGTTTGGAGTGTCTCCAGGGCAGAGTGGTTTTGGAGGAGGCCTGCAAAGTCATCAGGAGCTCGGATCCCTTCTCTGCATGGTCCAAGACCATGAAGAAGCAGGGATAGGAGCGTTTGTGTATAAGGCAGCGAGAAGAGCAGCCGATGAACTTGGTCTCGTGTTCGATACTGAGCGGGAAAATCCAGACTCTGTCACCGAGTCGGATCCTGCTCAGTTAAAAGCCTAATTAAAGCTGCAGAAACGCGTCATCTTCTGCAGCTACATAAGGATAATCAAATGCATGGTCTCTTCTACCGTCATCTAGAGGGGCTTGGCTTATCTGAAAGGCTGACCTTTGCTTATTTGAGGTCAGCGGGGCTGAACTCTGAGACCGAGGGATTCATAATGGCTTGCCAAGATGGTGTAATTAACACACTCGTCTATCGTAGTCGTGTCTTGGGTATCGAGGTTCCTGATACCAGCTGCAGGGCCTGCCGCCAGGCGCCGGAGACGCTTATGCATCTCCTGTCGGCCTGTCCGGTATATGGCCACAGCGTATATCCAAAGACACGATTCAGCCTTACGGGTGTTGTATTATCATTTACGACACTCGTATGAGATAGACGAGACGCCAGTGCTGCCTTATGCTCCGGGGGATATAGAATCCGTAGTGGGGAATGAGAATTGCCGAATTTATTGGAACTATTCATTCCCCACCCTCAGGCAAATCCAAGCCAATAAGCCTGATGTAGTCCTCCTCGACCACCAGCTTAGGACGATGTTTGTGATTGAGTTCTCGGCTCCCGCAGAGAACAACATCGTCCTAAAAGAGGAGGAAAAACGGAGGAAATATCGAGATCTTCTCTCCGAGCTCCGCAGGCTGTATCCAGACCACTCTGTTAAGATTGTGGTGCTAATTATAGGCGTCCTGGGTGGAATGAGACATACGCTGCTTTCTGACTTAAAGATCATACCGGCTTGTCGAAATTCGGCAGAGATCTTAGCCGGCAGAATGCAGAAGGCAATCGTCCTTGGTTCGCTACGTCTGCTCAGAACACACGATTTACGGGCGCAATGATTACTGACTCCACGGAGTGGAGAGTAGTCATTGCTTGACTCTCCAGAACATCTCCGAATGTGTCGGAGCCTCGGAAGGTGTTTAATGAAAAAAAAAAAACAATAATAATAATAATAATAATAATAATAATAATAATAATAATAATAATAATAATAATAATAATAATAATAATAATAATAATAATAATAATAATAATAATAATAATAATAATAATAATAATAATAATAATAATAATAATAATAATAATAATAATAATAATAATAATAATAATAATAATAATAATAATAATAATAATAATAATAATAATAATAATAATAATAATAATAATAATAATAATAATAATAATAATAATAATAATAATAATAATAATAATAATAATAATAATAATAATAATAATAATAATAATAATAATAATAATAATAATAATAATAATAATAATAATAATAATAATAATAATAATAATAATAATAATAATAATAATAATAATAATAATAATAATAATAATAATAATAATAATAATAATAATAATAATAATAATAATAATAATAATAATAATAATAATAATAATAATAATAATAATAATAATAATAATAATAATAATAATAATAATAATAATAATAATAATAATAATAATAATAATAATAATAATAATAATAATAATAATAATAATAATAATAATAATAATAATAATAATAATAATAATAATAATAATAATAATAATAATAATAATAATAATAATAATAATAATAATAATAATAATAATAATAATAATAATAATAATAATAATAATAATAATAATAATAATAATAATAATAATAATAATAATAATAATAATAATAATAATAATAATAATAATAATAATAATAATGCTCAACTCAATAAGCAGGAGGGGTCAACCATCATCCACGACCTTTGGTGAGTAGCGACACCACTTACTCTAGCTAAAGGGTGTAAAATCGGACCGGCAGCACTGCGCACCCGGGAGGGATCAGCTTCATTTCCCTCTGGTGCCGGCCGTCGATGTGTCAGGCCAACCACCTGACACATTGAAACCTCCGGTTCCCAATGCCAGGAGAGAAGGCCCCCACAATCGACCCCATTCGGATGGGGGTCATGGGCAAGGTGGTGGGGCCCAGCCGGACGGATTGCCCGTTGACGACCAAGGCCATGAAAATGGAAGTTTTGAGTGGACCGATGAGCTAAGGGACGATCTTCTGATCTGTTATGAAGGCAGCGAGCCCGGGCGAAGGGGATATATGGCGCGGATGTATGCTCGGTGGTGTGACATGCACCCCGAAGGCCGCGCCCTCACCGCACAAAATCTGCGGGATTATGTATCCTACCTTCGTCGCAGAGGCTATGAGAGGCGTCCTCAACTAAGGGTGAATGAAGTGGCTGAAGAGCCACGGAATGATCCCGCAGAGGCGCCGCGCTTCATTCCCCGCGAACAGGACGACCTGAGCACCCGTCGGGGTTGCCTTTATAAAACCCCGAAGCCCGCAGATCTGGCTCGAGTGGATACTGCGCTCCGTGAGGATCTCCCAGAAGAGGCTGACATCTGGCGCGTCAATTGCGCTGTGTACGAGGCCGCTGAACTGCTGACTCGGGTGGAGAGGGCGTGAAAATGCCGTTTCTCCACAAGAGAGCACGGCGGCGAGTGCACAAGATGGAGGCTAAGATCCGGTCGGCGAGGCAACACGCGTCCCGTATCCAATGTGTGATGGACTACGTGGAAGCCAATAGGGCTTTCACACCTAAGGTGAGACGTATAGCTACCTCCCTTAGGCGGGTCCATCATACCCTGAATCGAGTGGTGCTGCTCACCATCAAGCAGCATTCTCTCGACAGGATACGGATGCTAGTGGCTGCAAAAAAGTCACTAGTGAGGCGGTCGAGAAGGTTGGAGCAAAATAATTTGTTCCATGTAAGGCCTTCTCGACTTTTTGAACAGCCTCAGCGTGTTGCGGACAATCCGCCGACTGTAGATCAGGTAGAAGCCTTCTGGAGAGGTCTTTATGGCCGCAGGATTCCACTGGATAGAGACACTCCAGCCCGGGCACACTTCGAGGCCTTGTGTCAAAGGCTTCGAGAGCCACAAGAGGTGTGCCCACCGATAACCCCGGAGGAAGTTCGAAGATCATTAATTAGATCAAAGAACTTCGCTGCTCCTGGTCCCGATGGGATCAGCAACTTCTGGTGGAAAAAATTCACCAGTGTCCACCGCCATTTGGCCAGAATATTCACATCCTGGCTAAATGGAGAGCAGCAAATTCCGGCGTGGTTTGTCGAGGAGAACCGTGCTTATCCCTAAGAGCGGAGATTTGTCCCAGCCAAAGAACTACCGTCCAATAACCTGCCTGAATGCGTGTTACAAGGTGTTTACTCGCATCTTGTACGCGCGTGTGCTCCACGCAGTGAACCCCGTTTATCAACGGATATACGAGCAGCGAGGGTCCAAGAGGGGTGTAGCTGGCTGTAAGGAGAACCTGCTCATCGACAGATGTATTACGCAGGACTCCGTGCAGTACAAGCGAAACCTCTCAATGGCCTGGATAGATTACCGCAAGGCATTTGACATGACATCGCATGAGCTAATAGTCCACTTGCTCCAATGTCTTGCGGTGGCCGACCCCATAGTGAGATGTATTGAACAACTCATGCCGCTCTGGAGGACCCGCTTTACCATAACATCGGCTAATGCAAGGGTCCAAACAGAGACGGTTTTGTTCAGGAGGGGAGTGTTCCAGGGAGATTCCCTGAGTCCCCTTTTGTTTTGCATCTCACTGCTGCCATTATCCGTTGCACTTCGTCGTACTCGGGGTTACAACTGCGGTACCCCAGGAGACCGGAGGCATAAGGTCACCCATTTGTTCTATATGGATGACCTTAAACTCTACGCCTCCGGAGAGAGGGATTTAAATCAGTCCCTCAGAGTGGTACACGAGTACACGCAGGCGGTTGGGATGGAGTTCGGGCTGGACAAATGTGCACTGGTTCATCTCAAGAGAGGACGATGCGGTCCATACGGAGAGGACGCCCAGCTCATAGACGGAAGCATCTTTCACTATCTAGATGCCGGAGAGTCGTACACCTATTTGGGTGTCCCACAGCGGGGCACTCATGAGGTGGCAACGGTGAAAAACGCTCTCCGCGGCAGGTATCGGCACCGCCTCCGACAGATCTGGTCTTCGGAGCTGTCGGGTAAGAACAAGGTGAGTGCCACAAATATGCTTGCCGTTCCGATCCTTCTCTACTCCTTTGGAGTAGTGAAATGGACACAAGAAGAGCTGAGGCAACTCGATGTAGGGACCCGTAAAATGATGCATCTCCATCGGAGTTTGCATCCAAGATCGTCCGTTCCGCGGCTATACTTCCCAAGAAATCGGGGAGGCCGTGGACTCTTGAGTTTGGAGTGTCTCCAGGGCAGAGTGGTTTTGGAGGAAGCCTGCAAAGTCATCAGGAGCTCGGATCCCCTTCTCTGCATGGTCCGAGACCATGAAGCAGCAGGGATAGGAGCGTTTGTGTATAAGGCAGCGAGAAGAGCAGCCGATGAACTTGGTCTCGTGTTCGATACTGAGCGGGAAAATCCAGACTCTGTCACCGAGTCGGATCCTGCTCAGTTTAAAGCTAAAATTAAAGCTGCAGAAACGCGTCATCTTCTGCAGCTACATAAGGATAAGCCAATGCATGGTCTCTTCTACCGTCATCTAGAGGGGCTTGGCTTATCTGAAAGGCTGACCTTTGCTTTTGAGGTCAGCGGGGCTGAACTCTGAGACCGAGGGATTCATAATGGCTTGCCAAGATGATGTAATTAACACACTCGTCTATCGTAGTCGTGTCTTGGGTAACGAGGTTCCTGATACCAGCTGCAGGGCCTGCCGCCAAGCGCCGGAGACGCTTATGCATCTCCTGTCTGCCTGTCCGGTATATGCGGCCACAGCGTATATCCAAAGACACGATTCAGCCTTACGGGTGTTGTATTATCATTTACGACACTCGTATGAGATAGACGAGACGCCAGTGCTGCCTTACGCTCCGGGGGATATAGAATCCGTAGTGGGGAATGAGAAGTGCCGAATTTATTGGAACTATTCATTCCCCACCCTCAGGCAAATCCAAGCCAATAAGCCTGATGTAGTCCTCCTCGACCACCAGCTTAGGACGATGTTTGTGATTGAGTTCTCGGCTCCCGCAGAGAACAACATCGTCCTAAAAGAGGAGGAAAAACGGAGGAAGCATCGAGATCTTCTCTCCGAGCTCCGCAGGCTGTATCCAGACCACTCTGTTAAGATTGTGGTGCTAATTATAGGCGTCCTGGGTGGAATGAGACATACGTTGCTTTCTGACTTAAAGATCATACCGGCTTGTCGAAATTCAGCAGAGATCTTAGCCGGCAGAATGCAGAAGGCAATCGTCCTTGGTTCGCTACGTCTGCTCAGAACACACGATTTACGGGCGCAATGATTACTGACTCCACGGAGTGGAGAGTGGTCATTGCTTGACTCTCCAGAACATCTCCGAATGTGTCGGAGCCTCGGAAGGTGTTTACTGAAAAAAAAAAAAAATAATAATAATAATGCTCAGAACACACGATTTACGGGCGCAATGATTACTGACTCCACGGAGTGGAGAGTGGTCATTGCTTGACTCTCCAGAACATCTTCGAATGTGTCGGAGCTTCGGAAGGTGTTTACTGGGAAAAAAAAAAGAAAAAAAAAATAATAATAATAAAAATAATAATAATAATAATAACAATAACAATAACAATAACAATAACAATAACAATAACAATAACAATAACAATAACAATAATAATAATAACAATAACAATAACAATAACAATAACAATAACAATAACAATGACAATGACAATGACAATGACAATGACAATGACAATGACAATGACAATGACAATGACAATGACAATGACAATGACAATGACAATGACAATGACAATGACAATGACAATGACAATGACAATGACAATGACAATGACAATGACAATGACAATGACAATGACAATGACAATGACATTGACATTGACATTGACATTGACATTGACATTGACATTGACATTGACATTGACATTGACATTGACATTGACATTGACATTGACATTGACATTGACATTGACATTGACATTGACATTGACATTGACATTGACATTGACATTGACATTGACATTGACATTGACATTGACATTGACATTGACATTGACATTGACATTGACATTGACATTGACATTGACATTGACATTGACATTGACATCGACATCGACATCGACATCGACATCGACATCGACATCGACATCGACATCGACATCGACATCGACATCGACATCGACATCGACATCGACATCGACATCGACATCGACATCGACATCGACATCGACATCGACATCGACATCGACATCGACATCGACATCGACATCGACATCGACATCGACATCGACATCGACATCGACATCGACATCGACATCGACATCGACATCGACATCGACATCGACATTGGCGGTGGCGACATCATCGACATGGACATGACACACCGATTTGACACATCGACATCGACACGACATCGATCATACTGACATTGACATTGACATTGACATTGACATTGACATTGACATTGACATTGACATTGACATTGACATGGACATGGACATGGACATGGACATGGACATGGACATGGACATGGACATGGACATGGACATGGACATGGACATGGACATGGACATGGACATGGACATGGACATGGTAATGGACATGGACATGGACATGGACATGGACATGGACATGGACATGGACATGGACATGGACATGGACATGGACATGGACATCGACATCGACATCGACATCGACATCGACATCGACATCGACATCGACATCGACATCGACATCGACATCGACATCGACATCGACATCGACATCGACATCGACATCGACATCGACATCGACATCGACATCGACATCGACATCGACATCGACATCGACATCGACATCGACATCGACATCGACATCGACATCGTCGACATCGACATCGACATCGACATCGACATCGACATCGACATCGACATCGACATCGACATCGACATCGACATCGACATCGACATCGACATCGACATCGACATCGACATCGACATCGACATCGACATCGACATCGACATCGACATGGACATGGACATGGACATGGACATGGACATGGACATGGACATGGACATGGACATGGACATGGACATGGACATGGACATGGACATGGACATTGACATGGACATGGACATTGACAATGACAATGACAATGACAATGACAATGACAATGACAATGACAATGACAATGACAATGACAATGACAATGACAAGGACAAGGACAAGGACAAGGACAAGGACAATGACAAGGACAACGACAACGACAATAACAATAACAATAACTGTTCATAAATTTATTTAAGTTTCTTTTTGCAGAAATTAATTATATTAATTTATAGAGCTTATTTTTGTATTTAACTTTTTTCTACTTTTTTTTGTTTATCATTTTTGAATCGGCACAACGCCACTTGCGGGCGAGAGAGTCGTCAGATAGACGCGAACGCGTGTGTACACAGACAAGCAACAAAAGTGAGAGAAGAATTCTTACGCGAGGGGTGCAACCTAAACACTTTGGAAGTGCCGATTCAGTTTTCAATCTACAGTCCATTTTTTTACGCATTTTTTCTGTATCAGCGCATAACGCTTGTAATATGTTATTGACATATTAATTTGGTTCCTTCTTAACCGGATCATATATATGTATATAAATATATTTTATGATACAAAAGTAAACTCACTATTACATGATCATTAGTAACTTCATTAAAGTTTTTATAATAGATACAAATATATTACTATATTCTACATACTACATTCTTTTAACAAATATCTAAAAAGGTTCAAGGTTCTTGTATACTTTCGGTACGTCTGATAAGGCAAATCGTTTTTTCTGTCTTTCAACGAAAATACCATTCTTTTTATGAGAACAGCTGATTTCAACATAAAAATTTACTGTCAACTTTGCACACGCATAATCTCGTATCTTCGCTTTAACGCTATTTAATTTTTACATTTTGAAATGTCGCAAAACGCAAACAAAATTAAACAATACAAGGCGCTACGCCAAATATGTTTTAATCAAATTGCTGAAATGATAGATTTTTCCTTAACGGCGAAAGATGATCAAAATTTTCAGGATCAATTTAAAATGTTAGCATCCCCTGTTGATCAAATAGCAGCAGATTTTAAAAACATCACGAGAATATTATTTTGCTCATAGTTTTACAGGATGAGGCAATCGCTACGGAAGAAAATGTTCGCAAACAATTTGATTTTAATTTATCTCGCGTTAGAACCGTCTTATTAGAGATTAGTGAGAAAGAACATAAGATAGAACCCGCATCTAATTTAGTCGCTGCCAATACTCCGAATTCTAATAACCGTAAAAAGATAAAATTACCCCCTATTAATTTGCCCAAGTTTTCAGGACATAATTTAACACAATTTAAATCATTTTATGATCTTTTCAATACGCTTGTTCATAATAACACGGATTTAGAACCCATAGAAAAATTCAATCTTTTAGTTACACATTTGGAAGGAGCGGCATTATCGCATGTACAAAAAACGTCCCTAAATTCTGAAAATTACCAAAACGCTTACGATTCTTTTGTAAATCGTTTTTATGATAAAAAAGCTATAGCTTTCACTCTGCTTCGAGAATTGGAAGCTGCACCGGTCATAAGTCAAGCAAAAAATGTGTCCGATTTGAGTTCTTTACTAACGATCTATGGCGAAAATATTGCTAGTTTGAAAAATATGGGCTTTTGCACGTCTAATTGGGACTTCTTGCTTCTCTATTTATTTTCAAAGCATCTCGATGAAAATACGCTTACACAATTCGAATTAGAATTTCCTAGTTCTGTAGAAATAGCTTCGTTTCAGACATTATTCGATTTTGTTACGCGTCGCAGTAAAGCTAAAACTTCAGTACAACGCACTAGATCTCAAACACCTCTTCTGGATAATGTCAAACATACTTCGAATAAATCAAATCATTCTTTTCAAGAATCCAAACCGCGCAGTACATTTTTCTTAAGGGAGAATAATTCTTCCACACCTTGTACTTTATGTAACGCAACACATAACCTTTATGCATGTTCTGTGTTTCACAAAAAAACCGCGCAAGAGCGAAATTCATTTGTTCGGCAAAAAGATTATGTACGAATTGTTTAAGTTCTTATCATGACATAAAAATTGTAAGTCGCGTTCTACTTGTAAATTTTGTAATGGAAATCATCATTCATTATTGTATATTTCACGAAATGACCGTAATACGGGAGCAGAATCAAATGCTACAAATAATGATAATTCGATATCGCCGGAGACTTGTTTGCAAGTTGATTCCGCCGCTGGAACAGTAAATAGTCCTAACAGTCAAGTCGATAATAATTCCGCAAATTCATCCAGTATTTGTGGAAAAATAATATCCAATACTCGCATTTTATTATCCACCGCAAACGTCGAAATCTTGGATAGGCGGGGAGATTTTAAAAAAATACGCATTTTAATTGATTGCGGTTCGGAGATGAGTTATATCTCGGAAAAATGTTATAAAAGTCTAGGTCTCACAAAGTATAACTATTCAGTTAGGGTTCAGGGTCTATCTGACATGCAAGATTTCACTTCAAAGGGTGCTGTCACGTGCACTATAAAACCCATCGATAAGCCTAATCCGTTAATAACATTTGACGCAGTAATTTTCTCTAAGTTGTGTAATAAATTGCCTTTTTCTGCAATTGAAAATATTGAGAAATGGGCTCATATAAAAGACTTGCCTCTTGCTGATGCACATTTTACAAACCCTCGGAAATAGACATTTTGTTAGGCGCTGAAGTTGTACCTTATGTTCTGTTGGGTAATAAACTATTCGGTGAAGCAAATCAGCCGGTCGCACTGGAAACAGTATTTGGTTGGGTGCTAATGGGTAAATTCGATAACGCAACAAATATTCATAACAGTAATTAATTTTTTGTCACAAGTAAAATTGACATTGATAACACTATGAAATCCTTTTGGGAAATTGAAGAAGTTCCGCAATCACATAAAAATTCTCCCGATGAAGACCTCGCCGAAGAAATCTTTCAAAAAACGCATTCTAGAAACGCTGAGGGACGGTACATTGTTGAGTTGCCTTTTAAAAATTCAGATCCATTTTTCGACTTTGATAATACTAAAGAGCATGCTATTAAACGCTTTTTTTCGCTAGAAAGAAAATTTAAAGAAAATATTGAATTGCACTCGGAATATTAAAAAATTATTCAAGAATACATTGATAACAATTATTTGGAACCCATTTTAGATAATCAAAAAATTGATAATGTATTTTATATTCCTCATCATTGCGTAACCAAGTCCAGTTCCAACACGTTGCGCATTGTCTACGACGCATCCGCTAAAACTAATTTTGGTTCTCTAAATGATCAACTTATTTCGGGTCCAAAATTGCAAAAGGATATTACGCAAATTTTACTCAATTTTAGATCATATCCAATTGTGTTTACTAGTGACATAAAAGTATGTTTACACAAATATGTGTCGCAAAAGGCACGCCGACTATCAACGTATAGTATGGCGATTTTCTCCCAATGACGACATTAAAGACTATAGATTATTACGAGTCACATTCGGATTATCCTGTTCACCTTTCTTAGCAAATCGAACAATAATTCAATTAGCAAGGGATGAGGTGCACCTTTTCCAAATGCAGTAAAGATTTTGGAAAACGAGATTTATGTGACGACATTGTTTCGGGTTCGTACTCTCTCGAACAAGCAATACGGGCGCGTGATGAGCTAATAGAATTATGTAATCGCGGAGGATTTGAGCTTAGAAAATGGACTTCTAACAATACTAAATTTTTCGAAGGTTTACCGGAACAGAATATTAATTCACAATCATTCTCTTTCACGAACGACGACAATTCAACTTTAAAAATCTTAGGTCTTCAGTGGCACATGGGTGCAGATGTTTTTTCTTTCAAAATTAAACCAAAAATAGAAACAACCTGTACTAAAAGATTAATTTTATCAAATATAGCTCGCATTTATGATCCTCTAGGTTTTTTGTGCCCTATTACCTTTTTTGCAAAACGCTTTATTCAACAACTTTGGTGCCTTGGTATGGGTTGGGATGATATCCCTCCATATACAATTTGTGAAAAATGGTTGAAATTTATTTCCGACTTACCACGCCTCGCAGAATTTAATTTACCACGCTATTTTGTTATTAGTGATTATACTTATTGCGAACTGCATGGATTTTCCGACGCCTCTGAAAAGGGTTACGCCGCAGTTACCTACTTTCGCTTCCAGAAAAACGATAACTATCATACCTTTTTTGTTATAGCCAAGTCTAAAGTGTCTCCCTTAAAAAATATTTCAATACCACGACTCGAATTACTTGGCGCCGCTTTATTATCAAAATTACTACAATTTGTCACTGACGTTTTTAAAAATAAAATACATTTTTCTAAAATTTTCGCTTGGACGGACTCTTCAATAGTCCTTACGTGGATTAAATCATCTCCCCATAAATATAAAACTTTTGTCGCTAACAGAATTTCATATATTCAAAATAAAATCCCACCTACCTCTTGGCATCATGTTAAGTCAATCGACAATCCTGCCGATTGTGCATCGCGAGGTTTATTAACTTCAGAATTTTTAGCTAATAATTTGTGGTTTTCCGGCCCTGCGTGGTTATCTTTAAATCAAACATTTTGGCCTTCAAACTTAAATCACGCGGTTGAACCTGTCACTCAAGATCTTGAAGAAAAAACAGTTACGTTTTTAGCGCATTTTGCTGGAAATTTACTAGATAATTTAATTGAAAAATTTTCGTCGCTTTTAAAATTAAAACTGATTATTGCTTATGTTTTACGTTTTATTAATAATTCAAAAGAAAAGCGTGATAAAAAATCAGGAAAACTTACAAATTCTGAATTAAATGAGGCATTAATGATTTTGGTAAAGCATGTTCAACATCGTCATTTTCTCAGGATATCTCGCAACTACTCAAGAAAAAATTTCCATGCAAGCCACTTCGAAAGCTTAACGTATTTATTGATAAAAAGGGAATTTTAGGAGTAGGCGGTCGACTAAAAAATTCTTCGCTTTCATTTGATGCAAAATTTCCCGTACTTTTACCCAGGACATCTCGTCTAACTAATATGATCATAGAAGATTTTCATAAATCCTTTTTACACCCCGGAGTGCAGACTTTACAGTTTCTACTTGTCCAACAATTCTGGATTCTATCTATGCGTCGCGCTATTAAAAAGTGTGTTTCTAGCTGTATAAAATGTTGGCGCGTATCTCCAAAACCCTATCAGCCACCCATGGGCGATTTGCCGGCAGCGCGTATTACGCAGCATAAACAATTTTCGCATGTTGCAGTCGATTACGCGGGCCCTTTTATTACAACCTTGGGGAAAGTCCGGGGTGCAAAACATATAAATCATATATTTGTGTTTTTGTATGCTTCAGTACCAAAGCGATTCACTTGGAATTAACTTCGGACCTTAGCTCTGACGCTTTTTTAGCCTGTTTCCGAAGATTTTTAGCCCGTAGAGGCAGATGTGAAAAGGTCTATAGCGATTGCGGAACAAATTTTCAAGGTGGTTACAAGTACATTCAAACTTTGTTTAAAAATGCAGTTGAAAGTAATTTCATACAGTGGCACTTTAATCCACCTTCGGCTCCGCATTTTTCAGGACTTGCTGAAGCTGGCGTTAAATCGGTCAAAAACGCATCTGTATCGTGTAATAGGCGAACAAATTCTAACTTACGAAGAGTTTTACACTTTATTATGTCAAATCGAGTCACTTTTAAACTCTCGCCCATTATATCCGCTTAGTAATGACCCCAATGATATGTCAGTTTTGACTCCCGGGCATTTTCTAAATTTACAGCCCTTTAGTGCACTTCCAGACCTGATTATTCATCTTGTAAACTGAATTCTTTGAATAGATATGAACTAATACAACGCTTTCAACAAGAATTTTGGCGAAGATATCGAGATGAATACTTGCATCATTTGCAATAACAATAACAATAACAATAACAATAATAATAACAATAACAATAACAATAACAATAATAACAATAACAATAACAATAACAATAAATAACTTGTTCTCAATAACAATAACACACAACAATAACAATAACAATAACAATAGCCACTGTCAGAACGCAACAGGGTACCAATAATAATAACAATAACAATAACAATAACAATAATAACAATAATAATAATAACAATAACAATAACAATAACAATAACAATAACAATAACAATAACAATAACAATAACAATAACAATTTAAGTTTCTTTTGCAGAAATTAATTATATTAATTTATAACAATAACAATAACAATAACAATAACAATAACAATAACAATAACAATAACAATAACAATAACAATAACAATAACAATAACAATAACAATAACAATAACAATAACAATAACAATAACAATAACAATAACAATAACAATAACAATAACAATAATAATAACAATAACAATAACAATAACAATAACAATAACAATAACAATAACAATAACAATAACAATAACAATAACAATAACAATAACAATAACAATAACAATAACAATAACAATAACAATAACAATAACAATAACAATAACAATAACAATAATAATAACAATAACAATAACAATAACAATAACAATAACAATAACAATAACAATAACAATAAAAATAACAATAACAATAACAATAACAATAACAATAACAATAACAATAACAATAACAATAACAATAACAATAACAATAACAATAACAATAACAATAACAATAACAATAACAATAACAATAACAATAACAATAACAATAACAATAACAATAACAATAACAATAACAATAATAATAACAATAACAATAACAATAACAATAACAATAACAATAACAATAACAATAACAATAATAATAATAACAATAACAATAACAATAACAATAACAATAACAATAACAACAACAATAACAATAACAATAACAATAACAATAACAATAACAATAACAATAACAATAACAATAACAATAACAATAACAATAACAATAACAATAACAATAACAATAACAATAACAATAACAATAACAATAACAATAACAATAACAATAACAATAACAATAACAATAACAATAACAATAACAATAACAATAACAATAACAATAACAATAACAATAACAATAACAATAACAATAACAATAACAATAACAATAACAATAACAATAACAATAACAATAACAATAACAATAACAATAACAATAACAATAACAATAACAATAATAATACAAAGAAATACATATCTGTACAAATAAATGTGAACATTATTGATTAATTTAAAAGGCGAAGTTCAGTTGCTCACTTGCACGTAAGTACAAGAGAGGTCCTGCTCTACCACTTAACCTTTCTTAACATAAAAGTAATTATAATTAAGCAAAGTAATTACACGTAGCAAATCTAAACCATTATATCACATATAATCAATTCAAATAAGTATAAGTATACTAACCTTAAGAAAAAACAAACTAAATATGTACAATACATACATGCACATGCACAAATACAAAGGTACCGATATAATAATACAGCATCAAAAGTGACAACATTATTTAACAGCTTATGTTCGGATGCTCACTTTACGGGATGTTGAGAAGTAATTAAAAGCTTGAATAATGCTGCTTTAAATTGTCCAAAAGACAAACGGTAAAAATCTAGAGGAATGGAATTAAGGATCTTGCCTATGTTATAAGAAAATGATTTTTTAAATTGAGAAAGTTTATGTTTAGGTATTTGAATATGGTGTTTATATCTTGTATTGAGAGAATGAATATTGTGCCGAAATTTAATTTTCTGGTATAAATAAGACGGAAATTTAGAAGAAATGATTTTAACAAACAAACATGCACTGTGTAAATATCTCCGCTGCTTCATATTCAACCAACCGAGTTCACTGAGTCTAACTGAAGTGTGCGAGAAACGAGTTAACCCGAAAATCAGTCTTACACATGAATTCTGAATTCTTTGCAACCGGGCAGCATCACGTGTCGTTGTACAAGTACCATATACTACGTCACCAAAATTCATATGAGAGAGGACAAGCAATTCAGACAATACAGTTTTGCTCTTCTCATTTAAGATTTTTCTACAACCATATAACAACTTTAATTTACTAAACGAATTTTTAATTATATTATTAACATGATAAGTAAAGTGAAAATTTTGATCAATAAATAACCCAAGGTTTTTTGCATGATTCACAATGGGCAATTTGATGTTATCTATAGAAAGGTTAATATTTTCAGAGATTAACTGCCGGTTATTTTTAGAGCCAAATATTAAATGGATGACTTGGCGGGGTTAATTCTCAAACAATGCCTTTGTGATAAAGCCACTAAACTTGAAATATCATTATTAATATTCTCAATGGCGAGATTCATTTCATTAGAATTAAATGACAAATATAATTGCGTATCGTCAGCGTAATAATGAGAAGAACAAAATTTAAGACTATTTTTCAAAAATGATGTATATATGGAAAAAAGTAGAGGCCCAAGGACTGAACCTTGTGGAACACCGCACGTTACAAGTAATGGGTTGGACATATTATTACCGACTTTAACTAATTGACGCCGATTTTTGAGGTAGTTAGAGAAGAAAATATTGTAAAATACCTAAAAGGAGATCATAATTAATGGTATCAAATGCCTTCGTATAGTCTAATAATACCAACACAGTAGCCTTCTCAGTAGCTGTAGCAGATATTATGTCATCACATACCTTTAAAAGAGCAGTGGTACAACTGTAATTCTTTCTAAAACCAGATTGAGTTTGCGGTAATATTTGAAAACTATCTAAATGAGAACGCAGTTGATTTTCCACTATTTTTTCAAATATTTTTGACAGTACGCTCAATATACTTATTGGGCGCAAATCTTTTAGTTCCTGTGGAGCGGCTTTCTTTGGCAAAGGTATAACATATGATACTTTCCACTGTGAAGGAAAGTAATGTAAAAAGTATACAAGCATTAATAATATGTGTGATATCATTGACAATAAACGGACAAGACAAGAGTATAGTAGCAATAATAATAATAATAATAATAATAATAATAATAATAATAATAATAATAATACAATAACACTTTTTCTAAATTTCTACCTAATAATAATGGCGTTCCACAGGGTAGCATATTGGGCCCCTTACTGTTCTCTATCTATACTGCTGATTTATGGAAATTCCTTAAGTTTTGTTCGATATATCAATATGCTGATGACACTCAACTGTACTATCATTTCTATTATAAAGAATTAGATCTTGCTGTTCGTAATATTAATGTAGACCTGGACATCATAAGTCAGTATTCTAGGACTCACAGGCACGTGCTCAATGAAAAAAAACGCAAATGTTCGTTTTAGGCCCTCATAGGCATCTAATTTCAGTGGATCCTCTCTTGCAGGTTAAACTTAATAATTGTTTACTTTTATCAGTTAATTCTTATAAAAATCTGGGTCTTAACATAGATGCTGATCTTAGATTTGCATCTCACGTTAAAAGTTTAATTCAAAAATGCTTCCACAAGCTAAAAGTGTTATATATGTTTAAAGATATTTTAAGTAAGGATGTTAAACTTAAACTTACGGATAGTTTGGTATTGTCTATTTTATCGTATTGTGATACTGTTTTTTGGCCAGCCTTATTGTTTCAAGACAAAAATAGTTTACAAAAAATACAAAACGACTGCATTAGGTTTTGTTACAATTTACTTAAGTTTGACCATATTACTGATGCGTTTATTAATTCTAATTGGTTTAACTTACAAGAACGATATCATATTCATTTATCCTGTCTTGTGTCAATATTCTTAATAACAAATTACCTGCATATCTTTATGATAAGATTGTAAAGGGTTCTGATATTCATAATCGTTTTACTCGTCATCGTGATTTATTACACATGCCACGACACCATTCTGCTCTATTTCAACGTAGTTTTACTTATAATTCAGCTAAAATTTATAACGCCTTGTCTGAAAAGTTTATATAAAAGATATTTTAAGTAAGTGTCCTCTTTAATATTCGTGATCGAGTTAACTAATATTTATTATTATTATTATTATCATTATCATTATCATTATCATTATCATTATCATTATCATTATCATTATCATTATCATTATCATTATCATTATCATTATCATCATCATCATCATTATCATTATCATTATCATTATCATTATCATTATCATTATCATTATCATTATCATTATCATTATCATTATCATTATCATTATCATTATCATTATCATTATCATTATCATTATCATTATCATTATCATTATCATTATCATTATCATTATCATTATCATTATCATTATCATTATCATTATCATTATCATTATCATTATCATTATCATTATCATTATCATTATCATTATCATTATCATTATCATTATCATTATCATTATCATTATCATTATCATTATCATTATCATTATCATTATCATTATCATTATCATTATCATTCATTATTATTATCATTATCATTATCATTATCATTATCATTATCATTATCATTATCATTATCATTATCATTATCATTATCATTATCATTATCATTATCATTATCATTATCATTATCATTATCATTATCATTATCATTATCATTATCATTATCATTATCATTATCATTATCATTATCATTATCATTATCATTATCATTATCATTATCATTATCATTATCATTATCATTATCATTATCATTATCATTATCATTATCATTATCATTATCATTATCATTATCATTATCATTATCATTATCATTATCATTATCATTATCATTATCATTATCATTATCATTATCATTATCATTATCATTATCATTATCATTATCATTATCATTATCATTATCATTATCATTATCATTATCATTATCATTATCATTATCATTATCATTATCATTATCATTATCATTATCATTATCATTATCATTATCATTATCATTATTATTATTATTATTATTATTTTTTTTTTTCCAGTAAACACCTTTCGAGGCTCCGACACATTCGGAGATGTTCTGGAGTCAAGCCATGACCACTCTCCACTCCGTGGAGTCAGTAATCATTGCGCCCGTAAATCGTGTGTTCTGAGCAGACGTAGCGAACCAAGGACGATTGCCTTCTGCATTCTGCCGGCTAAGATCTCTGCCGAATTTCGACAAGCCGGTATGATCTTCAAGTCAGAAAGCAACGTATGTCTCATTCCACCCAGGACGCCTATAATTAGCACCACAACCTTAACAGAGTGGTCTGGATACAGCCTGCGGAGCTCGGAGAGAAGATCTCGATACTTCCTCCGTTTTTCCTCCTCCTTTAGGACGATGTTGTTCTCTGCGGGAGCCGAGAACTCAATCACAAACATCGTCCTAAGCTGGTGGTCGAGGAGGACTACATCAGGCTTATTGGCTTGGATTTGCCTGAGGGTGGGGAATGAATAGTTCCAATAAATTCGGTACTTCTCATTCCCCACTACGGATTCTATATGCCCCGGAGCATAAGGCAGCACTGGCGTCTCGTTTATCTCATACGAGTGTCGCAAATGATAATACAACACCCGTAAGGCTGAATCGTGTCTTTGGATATACGCTGTGGCCGCATATACCGGACAAGCAGACAGGAGATGCATAAGCGTCTCCGGCCCTTGGCGGCAGCCCCTGCAGCTGGTATCAGGAACCTCGATACCCAAGACACGACTACGATAGACGAGTGTGTTAATTACACCATCTTGGCAAGCCATTATGAATCTCTCGGTCTCAGAGTTCAGGCCCGCTGACCTCAGAAAAGCAAAGGTCAGCCTTTCAGATAAGCCAAGCCCCTCTAGATGACGGTAGAAGAGACCATGCATTGGCTTATCCTTATGTAGCTGCAGAAGATGACGCGTTTATGCAGCTTTAATTAGGGCTTTTAACTGAGCAGGATCCGACTCGGTGACAGAGTCTGGATTTTCCCGCTCAGTATCGAACACGAGACCAAGTTCATCGGCTGCTCTTCTCGCTGCCTTATACACAAACGCTCCTATCCCTGCTGCTTCATGGTCTTGGACCATGCAGAGAAGGAGATCCGAGCTCCTGATGACTTAGCAGGCCTCCTCCAAAACCACTCTGCCCTGGAGACACTCCAAACTCAAGAGTCCACGGCCTCCTGATTTCTTGGGAAGTATAGCCGCGGAACGGACGATCTTGGATGCAAACTCCGATGGAGATGCATCATTTTACGGGTCCCTACATCGAGTTGCCTCAGCTCTTCTAGTGTCCATTTTACTACTCCAAAGGAGTAGAGAAGGATCGGAACGGCAAGCATATTTGTGGCACTCACCTTGTTCTTACCCGACAGCTCCGAAGACCAGATCTGTCGGAGGCGGTGCCGATACCTGCCGCGGAGAGCGTTTTTCACCGTTGCCACCTCATGAGTGCCCCGCTGTGGGACACCCAAATAGGTGTACGACTCTCCGGCATCTAGATAGTGAAAGATGCTTCCGTCTATGAGCTGGGCGTCCTCTCCGTATGGACCGCATCGTCCTCTCTTGAGATGAACCAGTGCACATTTGTCCAGCCCGAACTCCATCCCAACCGCCTGCGTGTACTCATGTACCACTCTGAGGGACTGATTTAAATCCCTCTCTCCGGAGGCGTAGAGTTTAAGGTCATCCATATAGAACAAATGGGTGACCTTATGCCTCCGGTCTGCTGGGGTACCGCAGTTGCAACCCCGGGTACGACGAAGTGCAACGGATAATGGCAGCAGTGAGATGCAAAACAAGAGGGGACTCAGGGAATCTCCCTGGAACACTCCCCTCCTGAACAAAACCGGCTCTGTCTGGACCCTTGCATTAGCCGATGTTATGGTAAATACATCTCACTATGGGGTCGGCCACCGCAAGACATTGGAGCAAGTGGACTATTAGCTCATGCGATGTCATATCAAATGCCTCGCGGTAATCTATCCAGGCCATTGAGATGTTTCGCTTGTACTGCACGGAGTCCTGCGTAATACATCTGTCGATGAGCAGGTTCTCCTTACAGCCAGCTACACCCCTCTTGGACCCTCGCTGCTCGTATATCTGTTGATAAACGGGGTTCACTGCGTGGAGCACACGCGCGTACAAGATGCGAGTAAACACCTTGTAACACGCATTCAGGCAGGTTATTGGACGGTAGTTCTTTGGCTGGGACAAATCTCCGCTCTTAGGGATAAGCACGGTTCTCCTCGACAAACCACGCCGGAATTTGCTGCTCTCCATTTAGCCAGGACGTGAATATTCTGGCCAAATGGCGGTGGACACTGGTGAATTTTTCCACCAGAAGTTGCTGATCCCATCGGGACCAGGAGCAGCGAAGTTCTTCGATCTAATAAATGATCTCCGAACTTCATCCGGGGTTATCGGTGGGCACACCTCTTGTGGCTCTCGAAGCCTTTGACAAAAGGCCTCGAAGTGTGCCAGGGCTGGAGTGTCTCTATCCAGTGGAATCCTGCGGCCATAAAGATCTCTCCAGAAGGCTTCTACCTGATCTACAGTCGGCGGATTGTCCGCAACACGCTGAGGCTGTTCAAAAAGTCGAGAAGGCCTTACACGGAACAAATTATTTTGCTCCAACCTTCTCGACCGCCTCACTAGTGACTTTTTTGCAGCCACTAGCATCCGTATCCTGTCGAGAGAATGCTGCTTGATGGTGAGCAGCACCACTCGATTCAGGGTATGATGGACCCGCCTAAGGGAGGTAGCTATGCGTCTCACCTTAGGTGTGAAAGCCCTATTGGCTTCCACGTAGTCCATCACACATTGGATACGGGACGCGTGTTGCCTCGCCGACCGGATCTTAGCCTCCATCTTGTGCTCTTGTGGAGAAACGGCATTTTCACGCCCTCTCTCCACCCGAGTCAGCAGTTCAGCGGCTTCGTACACCGCGCAATTGACGCGCCAGATCAGCCTCTTCTGGGAGATCCTCACGGAGCGCAGTATCCACTCGAGCCAGATCTGCGGGTTTCGGGGGTTTTATAAAAGGCAACCCCCGACGGGTGCTCAGGTCGTCCTGTTCGCGGGGAATGAAGCGCGGCGCCTCTGCGGGATCATTCCATGGCTCTTCAACCACTTCATTCACCCTTAGTTGAGGACGCCTCTCATAGCCTCTGCGACGAAGGTAGGATACATAATCCCGCAGATTTTGTGCGGTGAGGGCGCGGCCTTCGGGGTGCATGTCACACCACCGAGCATACATCCGCGCCATGTATCCCCTTCGCCCGGGCTCGCTGCTTTCATAACAGATCAGAAGATCGTCCCTTAGCTCATCGGTCCACTCAAAACTTCCATTTTCATGGCCTTGGTCGTCAACGGGCAATCCATCCGGCTGGGCCCCACCACCTTGCCCATGACCCCTATCCGAATGGGGTCGATTGTGGGGGCCTTCTCTCCTGGCATTCGGAACCGGAGGTTTCAGTGTGTCAGGTGGTTGGCCTGACACATCGACGGCCGGCACCAGAGGGAAAAGAAGCTCATCCCTCCCGGGTGCGCAGTGCTGCCGGTCCGATTTTACACCCTTTAGCTAGAGTAAGTGGTGTCGCTACTCACCAAAGGTCGTTATTATTATTATTATTATTATTATTATTATTATTATTATTATTATTATTATTATTATTATTATTATTATTATTATTATTATTATTATTATTATTATTATTATTATTATTATTATTATTATTATTATTATTATTATTATTATTATTTTATTTTTTTTTTCCAGTAAACACCTTCCGAGGCTCCGACACACTCGGAGATGTTCTGGAGAGTCAAGCAATGACTCTCACTCCGTGGAGTCACTAATCATTGCGCCCGTAAATCGTGTGTTCTGAGCAGACGTAGCGAACCAAGGACGATTGCCTTCTGCATTCTGCCGGCTAAGATCTCTGCCGAATTTCGACAAGCCGGTATGATCTTTAACTCAGAAAGCAACGTATGTCTCATTCCACCCAGGACGCCTATAATTAGCACCACAATCTTAACAGAGTGGTCTGGATACAGCCTGCGGAGCTCGGAGAGAAGATCTCGATATTTCCTCCGTTTTTCCTCCTCTTTTAGGACGATGTTGTTCTCTGCGGGAGCCGAGAACTCAATCACAAACATCGTCCTAAGCTGGTGGTCGAGGAGGACTACATCAGGCTTATTGGCTTGGATTTGCCTACGGATTCTATATCCCCCGGAGCATAAGGCAGCACTGGCGTCTCGTCTATCTCATACGAGTGTCGCAAATGATAATACAACACCCGTAAGGCTGAATCGTGTCTTTGGATATACGCTGTGGCCGCATATACCGGACAGGCAGACAGGAGATGCATAAGCGTCTCCGGCGCTTGGCGGCAGGCCCTGCAGCTGGTATCAGGAACCTCGATACCCAAGACACGACTACGATAGACGAGTGTGTTAATTACACCATCTTGGCAAGCCATTATGAATCCCTCGGTCTCAGAGTTCAGCCCCGCTGACCTCAAAAGCAAAGGTCAGCCTTTCAGATAAGCCAAGCCCCTCTAGATGACGGTAGAAGAGACCATGCATTGGCTTATCCTTATGTAGCTGCAGAAGATGACGCGTTTCTGCAGCTTTAATTAGGGCTTTTAACTGAGCAGGGTCCGACTCGGTGACAGAGTCTGGATTTTCCCGCTCAGTATCGAACACGAGACCAAGTTCATCGGCTGCTCTTCTCGCTGCCTTATACACAAACGCTCCTATCCCTGCTGCTTCATGGTCTTGGACCATGCAGAGAAGGGGATCCGAGCTCCTGATGACTTTGCAGGCCTCCTCCAAAACCACTCTGCCCTTATTATTATTATTATTATTATTATTATTATTATTATTATTATTATTATTATTATTATTATTGTTACGAAAGCTCACCTACCTTTTTAGTTGGTTAATTATGTTCCTGTTTTCGTTAGAATTTATAATTGAAGCTCACCTACCTCATTAGTTTGTAAATTACGTTTCTGTTTATGTTAGAATTTACAATTTTTGTGATGCCTTTATTTTGACGTTTTCCGGAATATTCCAGGCTATATTCTATTTGTTTCTCGACACGTTCTCGAAATCAGAAACCTTCCTATTAGAACCGTGGAAGCGTCAGCAGACATAGAACTTCCAGCAGGTTCAGAAGTTGTAATTGAAGCTATTTGTAGCAGTCCTTCGGCAGTTGAAGAAACTGTAATTGTTGAACCAGAACAAGAGAACAGCCTGTATAGGAAGGGCATATTAACTGGAAAGACATTAACAGAAAGGAAAAACAATTTGGTATTGGTCAGAATGCTAAATCTGAAAGACTACCCACAACAGATCAAGAAAGGTGAACCTTTGGGAGTTTGTCAAACAGTTGGATCGGTCTTCAGCAATATTATAGAACCATCAACAACATCTCGAAGTATTGAAAAACTACCTGAAGTTCTTCAGGGCCTTGTTAACCGATTCAAGTCCCCACTACAAGCCGATGAGGTCCAAAAATTGGAAGATTTGTTAAGGCGTTATCAAGATGTTTTCTCATTAACTGAAGATGATGTTGGAAGAACTAATCTTGTGCAACACCGAATAAATACCGGCGACACCACACCAATTAAACAAGCTCCACGACGGATTCCTTTAGCAAAGCAAGAAGAGGTATCCACGATGTTGAGAGACATGCAGCAGCAGGAGGTAGTCATTGAACCATCCCAGAGTCCATGGACCTCGCCGGTTGTTTTGGTAAAGAAGAAGGATGGATCTACCAGATTTTGTGTAGATTATAGAAGACTAAACGATGTCACTAAGAAGGACAGTTATCCATTGCCAAGAATAGACGACACCCTGGATACACTGTCTGGATCTCAATGGTTTTCCACATTAGACCTGAAGAGTGGTTATTGGCAAGTGCAGCTTCATCCAAACGATAAAGAGAAGACCGCCTTTTCCATTGGTACGGGTTTGTGGCACTTCAACGTTATGCCCTTTGGTCTCTGCAATGCACCAGCCACCTTTGAAAGACTTATGGAAACCATTCTACGAGGAATGACCTGGAAAACGTGTCTCGTTTATCTTGATGACATCATAATACTGGGAAAAGACTTTGAAGATCATTTGAAGAATGTCCAAGAAGTTTTCCAAAAGTTGAGGGAAGCTCGGCTCAAGCTAAGTCCCAAGAAGTGCATGCTCTTTCAAAAGGAAGTCAAGTATTTAGGACACATT
Source organism: Monochamus saltuarius (assembly GCA_025584915.1). Lineage (NCBI taxonomy): Eukaryota > Metazoa > Arthropoda > Insecta > Coleoptera > Cerambycidae > Monochamus > Monochamus saltuarius. Next base: position 39,988,191 of record CM046724.1, read on the forward strand.
ATTTCCTCTGACGGAGTGAAGACTGACCCAGAGAAAACTGAAACCGTCTGGAAATGGCCAGTACCGAAAGACAAACATGAATTAAGGAGTTTCCTTGGACTTTGCACTTACTATCGCAAGTTTGTGAAAAATTTCGCCGAGATTGCGAAACCCTTACATCGACTCACAGAAAACAATCAGCCATTTATCTGGACGGAACAATGTCAACAAGCTTTTCAGAGATTAAAAGAAGCTTTGTGTTCTTCTCCGATTCTGTCATATCCTAAGCCTGAAAAGACATTCATCGTTGACACGGATGCTAGTAATATTGGAATTGGAGGAATATTATCACAAATTGAAAATGGGCAAGAAAAAGTGATTTCCTACTTTAGCAAGGTCCTCTCTAAGCAAGAAATGAACTACTGCGTAACCAGGAGAGAGTTGCTTGCCATAGTTAAAACTGTGGAGCATTTTCATAAGTATCTCTATGGTCAGCCGTTCGTCTTGAGGACCGATCATGCTTCTTTGAAGTGGCTACTGCAGTTCAGGAATCCAGAAGGCCAAGTGGCAAGATGGCTTCAACGGTTGCAGGAGTATGACTTCAAAATTGAACACCGTAAAGGATCTAACCATCGTAATGCTGATGCTCTATCCAGAAGACCATGTCCTTCAAATTGTAAACATTGTGTGCGACAAGAAGTGAGGGAAGAAGATGAATTTCTTTGCAGAAGAACTACCATCCAGTGTCCAGAGGATTGGGATATTAAAACCATTGCTAAAGAACAAAGTGAAGACCCGGATTTTGGACCAATTTTCCAATGGAAGATAAACAACATGGACAGACCCACCTGGCAGGACATTGCTGATAAGTCACCATCTCTAAAAAGTTACTGGGCATTATGGAATTCTTTAGCCATCGAGAACGGCCTATTAAAAAGAGTCTGGGAGAGCCCAGACGGCAAAGAAAGGATTTATCAAACAATACTGCCCCAGAAAAGAATTCCAGAAGTTCTTCAAGCACTGCGCAGTGGAGTCGGTGGTGGGCACTTTGGAATAAACAAAACTCTGAATAAAGTTAGAGAACGATTCTACTGGCTTGGCAGTCGGTCCGATGTGGAAGAATGGTGCCGACGTTGTGATACCTGCGCCTCTAGTAAGGGACCCAGGACTCGAAGCCGAGGACAGATGAAGCAGTACAATGTTGGAGCTCCATTCGAGAGAATAGCTATTGACATAGCTGGACCATTTCCTCGTAGCAGCAGTGGGAATCGTTATATTTTAGTACTGATGGACTACTTCAGTAAATGGCCAGAAATATATCCCTTACCTAATCAAGAAGCTGTTACCGTAGCCGAAGCTTTATTCGAAAATTGGATATGTCGTTATGGGGTGCCCAGAGAGATCCATTCCGACCAAGGACGAAATTTCGAGTCGGAAGTATTTCAGAACGTTTGTGAGCTGCTAGGCATTCACAAAACCAGAACTACACCTCTTCACCCGCAATCAGATGGAATGGTGGAAAGATCGCACCATCGAAAACTTCCTGAGAACGGCCGTCAACGAGAAACAGACCAACTGGGATACCTGTCTTCCTCCATTTTTACTGGCTTACCGAGCAGCAATTCATGAGACCACGGGTAAAACACCAGCCAACGTGATTTTCGGCACAGAATTGCGGCTACCCATAGATCTAATTATGAATCGACCGCAACACGAGGAAAACTTAGATGATTATCTCAGCCATCTGAAAGATCGAATAAAGATGGTACATGAAGAAGTACGAGAGAAGATAAAAATAGAAAGCGACAGAATGAAAACCAGATACGACTTGCGTGCCAACAGCAGCGGGTTTCAAGAGCTTGAGAAAGTGTGGCTGTATAACCCAAAAAAGCAAGGGTAAATCTCCGAAGCTGCAGAAATCGTGGGAAGGCCCTTATACTGTCGTGTCACGATTGAATGACGAAGATGAAGATTGTCCACATCGATCGTTTGACACCTTATCAAGAAGGCCATGCGGACAATGGAGTATCCTGATCGGGACGATCAGTTCTAAGAGGGGGGCAATGTTACGAAAGCTCACCTACCTTTTTAGTTGGTTAATTATGTTCCTGTTTTCGTTAGAATTTATAATTGAAGCTCACCTACCTCATTAGTTTGTAAATTACGTTTCTCTTTATGTTAGAATTTACAATTTTGTGATGCCTTTATTTTGACGTTTTCCGGAATATTCCAGGCTATATTCTATTTGTTTCTCGACACGTTCTCGAAATCTCAGAAACTTCGAGAACTGTAAAAACCTATATAAGCAGATTATTATTATTATTATTATTATTATTATTATTATTATTATTATTATTATTATTATTATTATTATTATTATTATTATTATTATTATTATTATTATTATTATTATTATTATTATTATTATTATTATTATTATTATTATTATTATTATTATTATTATTATTATTATTATTATTATTATTATTATTATTATTATTATTATTATTATTATTATTATTATTATTATTATTATTATTATTATTATTATTATTATTATTTTTTTTTTTTTTTCCAGTAAACACCTTCCGAGGCTCCGACACACTCGGAGATGTTCTGGAGAGTCAAGCAATGACCACTCTCCACTCCGTGGAGTCAGTAATCATTGCGCCCGTAAATCGTGTGTTCTGAGCAGACGTAGCGAACCAAGGACGATTGCCTTCTGCATTCTGCCGGCTAAGATCTCTGCCGAATTTCGACAAGCCGGTATGATCTTTAACTCAGAAAGCAACGTATGTCTCATTCCACCCAGGACGCCTATAATTAGCACCACAATCTTAACAGAGTGGTCTGGATACAGCCTGCGGAGCTCGGAGAGAAGATCTCGATACTTCCTCCGGTTTTCCTCCTCTTTTAGGACGATGTTGTTCTCTGCGGGAGCCGAGAACTCAATCACAAACATCGTCCTAAGCTGGTGGTCGAGGAGGACTACATCAGGCTTATTGGCTTGGATTTGCCTGAGGGTGGGGAATGAATAGTTCCAATAAATTCGGCACTTCTCATTCCCCACTACGGATTCTATAGGAGCATAAGGCAGCACTGGCGTCTCGTCTATCTCATACGAGTGTCGTAAATGATAATACAACACCCGTAAGGCTGAATCGTGTCTTTGGATATACGCTGTGGCCGCATATACCGGACAGGCAGACAGGAGATGCATAAGCGTCTCCGGCGCTTGGCGGCAGGCCCTGCAGCTGGTATCAGGAACCTCGATACCCAAGACACGACTACGATAGACGAGTGTGTTAATTACACCATCTTGGCAGCCCCGCTGACCTCAAAAAAGCAAAGGTCAGCCTTTCAGATAAGCCAAGCTCCTCTAGATGACGGTAGCCACCTCATGAGTGCCCTGCTGTGGGACACCCAAATAGGGTTTATTATTATTATTATTATTATTATTATTATTATTATTATTATTATTATTATTATTATTATTATTATTATTAGATGACGCGTTTTATTATTATTATTATTATTATTATTATTATTATTATTATTATTATTATTATTATTATTATTATTATTATTTTCCCGCTCAGTATCGAACACGAGACCAAGTTCATCGGCTGCTCTTTTATTATTATTATTATTATTATTATTATTTTTATTATTATTATTATTATTATTATTATTATTATTATTTTTATTATTATTATTATTATTATTATTATTATTATTATTATTATTATTATTATTATTATTATTATTATTATTATTATTATTATTATTACTATTACTATTATTATTATTATTATTATTATTATTATTATTATTATTATTATTATTATTATTATTATTATTATTATTATTATTATTATTATTATTATTATTATTATTATTATTATTATTATTATTATTATTATTATTATTATTATTATTATTATTATTATTATTATTATTATTATTATTATTATTATTATTATTATTATTATTATTATTATTATTATTATTATTATTATTATTATTATTATTATTATTATTATTATTATTATTATTATTATTATTATTATTATTATTATTATTATTATTATTATTATTATTATTATTATTATTATTATTATTATTATTATTATTATTATTATTATTATTATTATTATTATTATTATTATTATTATTATTATTATTATTATTATTATTATTATTATTATTATTATTATTATTATTATTATTATTATTATTATTATTATTATTATTATTATTATTATTATTATTATTATTATTATTATTATTATTATTATTATTATTATTATTATTATTATTATTATTATTATTATTATTATTATTATTATTATTATTATTATTATTATTATTATTATTATTATTATTATTATTATTATTATTATTATTATTATTATTATTATTATTATTATTATTATTATTATTATTATTATTATTATTATTATTATTATTATTATTATTATTATTATTATTATTATTATTATTATTATTATTATTATTATTATTATTATTATTATTATTATTATTATTATTATTATTATTATTATTATTATTATTATTATTATTATTATTATTATTATTATTATTATTATTATTATTATTATTATTATTATTATTATTATTATTATTATTATTATTATTATTATTATTATTATTATTATTATTATTATTATTATTATTATTATTATTATTATTATTATTATTATTATTATTATTATTATTATTATTATTATTATTATTATTATTATTATTATTATTATTATTATTATTATTATTATTATTATTATTATTATTATTATTATTATTATTATTATTATTATTATTATTATTATTATTATTATTATTATTATTATTATTATTATTATTATTATTATTATTATTATTATTATTATTATTATTATTATTATTATTATTATTATTATTATTATTATTATTATTATTATTATTATTATTATTATTATTATTATTATTATTATTATTATTATTATTATTATTATTATTATTATTATTATTATTATTATTATTATTATTATTATTATTATTATTATTATTATTATTATTATTATTATTATTATTATTATTATTATTATTATTATTATTATTATTATTATTATTATTATTATTATTATTATTATTATTATTATTATTATTATTATTATTATTATTATTATTATTATTATTATTATTATTATTATTATTATTATTATTATTATTATTATTATTATTATTATTATTATTATTATTATTATTATTATTATTATTATTATTATTATTATTATTATTATTATTATTATTATTATTATTATTATTATTATTATTATTATTATTATTATTATTATTATTATTATTATTATGCAGAAAATAACTATTATACATCAGAATCTTCAGTCGATAGAAAATTATATTAATCAAATAGAAATTTACTAAAGAACGAGTCAAGTGTGGTTTTTGTGGAACGGAGCATTGGAAAACAGAATATCAGCTAAACTAAACCATACATAGTACCTACAAAGAAATTTCGTAACTTTGGGTTAAAAAATGTAAGAATATCTGTTATTCTTATAGTCGATAAGAATTTTGTTATTATAGGTTGGCAAACCTGTTTTTTATTTTTGTTCAGTGACTGTCAGTGCGTTGACTGTCTTTTTGTTTTGTCATTGAAAGTAAGTTGTTCTGATGCTGTGGTTGTAGCATAAAAAGGCCTCTGCTTGTTAAAAGTGTGTTTTCTTATTTACTGTTTAATAAACTTTTTGTGATACTACACTCTTTATTAATTCCACTATCCTAACTGTTACGTATTTGTCTTATTTTTAGTTTAATTATAAGTTAATTAGTATTTTGTTATATTGAGCATTATTAATAGTTTACTTTTCAAAATAATCCGCGCCCTGTATGTCCGTTCAAAGTAAAAACTTATCTACTTTTGCTCTTTTTCTTTTATTTGCGCGGACAGAATGAGCTGGGTTTTTGCGACCTCCTTCCAAAAATTCCCAGTTAGTTGTTAATGACCATTTGAATAAGTCTAACCGCTCTTAGTGAAAAACCAGTGTTTTCCACTGCTTTACGCAATTTCTATTTCCGCTAAATCCTTTTCCTGCTTCGAAGAACGATCGAGACGACATTAGAGGGCCCTCTCCGACGTACCCCCGGCAAGATTTCCTGGTAAGTCGCTTTTACTACTCACTCATTCTTGAAAAATTACGGGCAGTCCGCTATTCTCTCGCTGATATTAATATTTTTATTTTTAACGCAAACAAAACATTTTGGTCCTTCGAACCGCGATTACGTAATTTTTCATTATTTTGGAAAGTAAATAATTATATTTTCAAATTATTAATTTTCTAAAATCGCCGCCATATTGCTTTAAATATTGCCGTTATAATTTACACGTTCAGCTACTCGTCGTCGTTCTATCGTTCCTGAGTGGGGAGAGATTTAAACTGCGCAGGTGTTACCCTACTTAAATTTTATTTTCGAGTCGAAGCGTTATCATTTCAAAAAATTATAACCTGACTCTTCGGTGAACAACTGACAATCGGTGATTTGTTGATATTAACGCGTTTGAGAATTGCATCGTTTGGTTTTCATACAATAATTACTTGTTACTTGCAATAGAATACCTTTCATTGACTTAACCACGCTTTGTAAATTGTAATTAAACATTATGGCTGAAAAACTTAAAAGAATTAAAGCCTTACGCCATGTGGAAATACTTAAAATTAATAACTTATTACAGGCGGCAGAAAATGCTAGCGCCAATGCCGATGAACGAGATTTGTTTAAAGCCATGTACTCCTCGGCGGAAGATATTAAATGTGAGTTTAGTAAACAACATACCGCATTAATTAATATTGTGTTCAATGAAGAAGATGAATTTGAAGATGCCTTGTCGGTCATGTCTACATTTGATAAAACGTTTTTTCAAATTAAGTTAATTTTTGAACAATTATTTGCTGTAAAGAATCTGAAAACTGAGGTTACCGATTCTCCTTCTCACGTTAGTTTGCCTAAACTTCAGTTAATTAAATTTAAGGGATATTAGTTCCTTTCCAACATTCCTTGATATGTATAATTCTATAGTACATAAAAATCCCAAATTAACTCCAGTAGAGAAATTTAATTATTTACTCTCATCACTGGAAGGTCCTCCGCTCAAGGTAGTGAAATGTTTACCATTGAGAGGTTCTAATTACGAAATTGCTTATAACGCTCTTGTTAAACGTTATAAAAATAATAGATTAATATCGCAAGCGCACTGGACTGCTATTGAGGAAGCTCCTGTGTTAACTTCTGAGAATTCACATGATTTACGCAACTTAATAGATACATTTTCTGAAAATTTAGACGCTCTTCGGGACTTACAACACCCTGTAGAACATTGGGATTTTATCTTAACCCATATGTTGCTTAATAAATTACCACAAGAAACTGTTACTCGTTTTGGGCTGCTTCATAGCAGTACCGCGGATACGATGCCTAAATATAAGGACCTTTATACCTTTTAGATAATCAGTGCAACGCTTTAAACACTTTAAAACGGTCTAATAAAATTAAACCAAAGTCAAGTAACTCTGTCAAAGGTGCACAGTCTCCTGTTCGCCACTCGACATCCGCTAAATCATTTGTTAGTACAAATAATCCTTCTTATAAATGCCTGTTATGTAAAGATAACCACGCTTTATATCAATGTCCTGATTTTAAATCGAAAAGTCCTTCTGAACGGTTTCAATTCGTTAAACAAAATAATTTATGCGTTAATTGTTTCAGTCATATCCATAAAACGATAGATTGTAAATCTACACATTCTTGTCGAACTTGTACAAAGCGACACCACTCGTTGCTACATTTTGATCGCCCTGTAGAATCTTCTGTCTTACCGACCAATCAAAACTCGCCATTGCTTTCGCCTTCGACTAGTGAACTTGGTTCTGCACCGCAACCTGAGCGGGTTACCCAAACACTAGCTAATTTTACTTGCACTCCTACTGAAGTTTTACTTTCCACCGCCCTTGTTGAAGTTCGTGATATTCGCGGACATTATCAAACCATTAGAGCCATAATTGATACTGGATCGCAAACTAGTTTAATCACTCAAAAATGCTCAAATCGCTTAGGTTTACCAAAAACTAAAATTTATTCCGAAATTCAAGGTATTGGAGAAATGGGAATAAATTCGCAATTAGGATGTGTTTCACTTTCGGTTCGCCCTATTAATGGAAATAATTTAGATTTAATTGTAAACGCAATAATTTTACCACGGATTTGTTCGGATCTCCCTAATGCAACGCTAGCCAAAGAAAATTGGAGTTACATAAGAAATTTAAAACTCGCTGATCCTGAATTCCATAAACCCGGTCCAATTGATTTACTGTTAGGAGCCGATCTATTCCGTTAATTATACAGAGTGGTCGTGTGTTAGGTAAAAATAACGAACCTACCGCAATTAATACCATTTTCGGTTACATACTAATGGGAAAATTTGAAAATAATCAATTTCAATCAAATATTCAAACGCTTTTATGTAAAACTGAACAGCCTAGCTTAAATGCAATTTTATCTAAATTTTGGGAGCTTGAAAGTATTCCCAAACGATTTGTACTATCTCCGGATGACGAACTCTGCGAGACAAATATATCGAGTCAACTATCCGAGATTCGGAAGGTCGTTTTGTTGTTACTTTGCCTTTTCGCTATAATGAACCTAATTTTCCTAATAGTAGAAATCTGGCTTTAAATAATTTTTTATCTTTAGAACGCCGTTTACTAAAAAATCCGATTCTTTATCAAGAGTATTCTGATTTTTTGCGAGAATATCTTGAACTTAATCACATGGAAGTTATTAAAGAAAACATAAATACAGACAAGTCTTTTTATATACCACATCACTGTATTATTAAGCCAGATAGTTTATCTACACGTCTACGCGTCGTTTTTAATGCATCTTTTAAAATTAGTAACAGTTCTTTAAATGACTCGCTATTAGTCGGACCTAAGTTACAAAAAGATATTGTACAAATATTGTTACACTTTCGTTTACATAAGGTTGTCTTAACCGCCGATATATGCAAAATGTATCGTCAAATTTTAATCACTCCCGATCATCAAAATTATCAACGAATTTTATGGCGCTTTAGTCCCTCCGATCCTGTTACGGATTTTCGTCTGCGTACTGTTACCTATGGAGTTTCTTGTGCTCCATACTTAGCTTTGCGAACTATATTGCAATTAGCTGAAGAGGAAAAATAGGCTCTCGCGCAGCGGAGGTTTTAAGAAATGACACTTATGTGGATGACATCGTAACCGGTTGCCCTTCTGTGGAAGATGCTATATCTTTACAGAAAGAATTAACAAATTTGTTAAAAGGTGGTGGTTTTGAATTACATAAGTGGGCCACTAATAAACCCGAAGTTTTGTCACATTTATCGCAGTCATTAATTAATCCCGCATCCCTGTCACTTGATAACGATGAAACTACTAAAATTTTAGGTTTACGCTGGCAACCTGCTTCCGATTCATTTTCTTATAAAATAACGCCCATAGAAAAATCTTGCTCTAAACGCCACATGCTATCAGAGTTGGCTCGGATCTTTGATCCACTTGGATTTTTAACTCCGGTAACATTTTCCGTAAAATATTTAATACAAAAACTTTGGATCCAAGGTCTTAATTGGGATGATGAACCTCCTGCTGATATCGTACGTGTTTGGAACAGATATAAATGCGAATTGTCCTTACTTTCTGAATTTCATTTACCTAGATATATTGCTCTTAATGAAACCAATAATTATAATGTAGAACTACACGCTTTTGCCGACGCAAGTGATCGTGGCTACGCCTCTGTAATATATTTACGCGCTTGTTATAATAATACGTATTCTACTTATTTCATTTGTTCTAAATCGCGAGTAGCTCCGCTGAAAACCATATCTATTCCAAGATTGGAATTGTGTGCCGCTGTTCTGTTATCCGAATTAACAGATTTTGTTCTTAAAACTTACGCTAATAAAATATCTTTTACAAAAATATATGCCTATACTGATTCAACAATCGCGCTGGCGTGGATAAAAAGTCATCCACATCGATGGAAACCATTTGTCAGTAACCGGGTGAGTTATATACAGGAGAGAACCAACCCCCAAGATTGGTATCATATTACTTCAGGTCAAAACCCCGCTGATATTGCGTCGCGCGGTGCATTTCCTTCTGAGCTTTTATCAAACTCGCTTTGGTGGGCCGGCCCTGACTTTCTGCAAAAATATGAAAATTGTTGGACTAACATACAGTCGAATGTCACTGATAGTTCTGAAATAAATTCTGAACTAAAGAGAAATATTACGCTTGCTGCCTCTCAGCTCAATGATAACTTTTTAGATGTTTTACTTAATAATCATTCATCTTTAAATCACTTAACGCGCATTGTAAGTTGTATTTTACGTTTTTAAATAACTGTCGATATCCAAATACTAAATTAAAGGGATGTTTTTCCTTAAAAGAACATCACAGTGCCTTGCTGGCTTTAACCAAGCGCGAACAAGAAATTGCTTTTCCGGAAGAAATTAATAAAATTTTGACACATAAAAAACTTCCAAAACCTTTTCAAAAATTAAATATTTTTATTGATCCATCAGGAATACTCCGAGTAGGAGGAAGATTGCATCATTCTGGTATGTTATATGACAAAAAACATCCAGCATTGTTACCTAGAGAAAGTAGATTAACTTATTTGTTGATTGAAAATATCCATTTGAAATATTTTCATGTCGGACATCAAGCAGTTCAATTTTTACTTGTTCAAAATTTCTGGGTTTTATCCGCTAAACGCGCTATACGTCATGTTCTCTCTAAATGCATTAAATGTTTTAAAACTAATCCTCAGCCTTTTCAACCCTTAATGGGTGCTTTACCTCACCCCAGAGTATCGCCTAATAAACCGTTTTCGCATTCAGGTGTTGATTATGCAGGACCTTTTAACATAACTCTTAGTAAAAGTCGTGGTTCTAAAACTTACAAAGCATATGTGTGCTTGTTTATATGTTTATCTATTAAAGCTATTCACATTGAACTCGTATGCGACTTAACCGCAGACTCCTTTTTAGCAGCTTTACGGAGATTTATTGCTCGCCGTGGCCGCGTTAGTCATCTGTATAGTGACAATGGCACGTGTTTTGTCAAAGCTAATAAGGAACTCTTAAATTTTACCCGCCTAGCCGCGTCAACCGAACGCCTAGTCTGGCATTTTATACCCCCTTCTGCGCCCCATTTTGGGGGACTTTGGGAGGCCGGGGTTAAGTCAATGAAAAGTCACCTCGTTAAAGTAATGGGTGATCAGGTTTTGACTTACGAAGAATTCTATACAATTCTGTGTCAGACTGAAGCAATTCTCAATTCACGCCCCCTAACTCCGCTCAGTTCGGATCCGAACGATTTGTCTGTATTAACACCTGGGCATTTTCTGACTCTCGAACCTCTTACCACCGTACCAGATTCCGACTTAACTCATATAAAATTAAACCGTCTGAATCGTTGGCAGCTTTTGCAAAGAATGAACCAAGATCTTTGGAAACGCTGGCACCGCGAGTATCTGCATACATTGCAGCAACGGAGCAAATGGTTGCAACCTTCTGTTTCTCCCGAAATTGGTACGTTAGTACTAATTAAGGATGATTGTCTTTCTCCTCTTAAGTGGCGACTTGGCCGAATCTCAACTCTCTACCCTGGTACCGATGGAACTATACGAGTAGCTGATGTAAACACGGTTAATGGTGTTCTTAAACGACCTTTAATAAAATTATGCCCATTGCCCGTTTCTGCCTTCGAAAATGCATAGCATTTTGGTGGGCCGGAATGTTACGTATTTGTCTTATTTTTAGTTTAATTATAAGTTAATTAGTATTTTGTTATATTGAGCATTATTAATAGTTTACTTTTCAAAATAATCCGCGCCCTGTATGTCCGTTCAAAGTAAAAACTTATCTACTTTTGCTCTTTTTCTTTTATTTGCGCGGACAGAATGAGCTGGGTTTTTGCGACCTCCTTCCAAAAATTCCCAGTTAGTTGTTAATGACCATTTGAATAAGTCTAACCGCTCTTAGTGAAAAACCAGTGTTTTCCACCGCTTTACGCAATTTCTATTTCCGCTAAATCCTTTTCCCTGCTTCGAAGAACGATCGAGACGACATCAGAGGGCCCTCTCCGACGTACCCACGGCAAGATTTCCTGGTAAGTCGCTTTTTACTACCCACTCATTCTTTTTGGAAAATTACGGGCAGTCCGCTATTCTCTCGCTGATATTAATATTTTTATTTTTAACGCAAACAAAACACTAACAAAAAACAAAAATGCCTTTAAACAGCCACTGGAACATATTAATTGGAATGTTCTGTACGCTATACCTTCAAACCAAATTAATGTTCAGTGGAATTTTTTTAATAACTTAATAGAATGCAATCTTGAATATCACTTTCCTTTGATTGAATCAAAATATGGAACAAATAAAAAGAAAATATGTAACATTACTGATTCGAAAGTGAAGACTTGTATTATTATTATTATTATTATTATTATTATTATTATTATTATTTCACATATTCTCTGAGTAGCTCAAGTAAGTACTTTAGACACGGCTTGTGATGCAAGTGCCTAAATATTAAATTGTTTTTTTTTTCAGGTTTCCACATTCAAGACCTTACGAGCTTTATGGCATGTTCCAAGAATGGCTAACTTTTGCAGTTCCAGGTATAATCTTGAAGGTAAATGTAAAGTTTCAATGCTCTTATGTAATTTTAATGGTACTTCCCCTGTTGCGCCTACGACCACCGGTATAATGACTACTCTTTCTTGATTCCAAATCGCTTTGATTTCGGTAGCTAATGGCATATACTTTCGGACTTTCTCTACCTGCGTCTCTAGTATGTTGTGTGCAGATGGTACAGCAATATCTACTAGGTAAGTTGTAACGGTTAAATTTCATTTCGGCATAATTAATGAAACTTGGAAACGCCCAGTACATCAAATTCATTTAAATATTGTTCTAGACCTAAACCATAGGCAACTTTAATTTCATTTCCTTAGTAAATATAAAATTAAACGCGTCGATTCATTAAAGACCCGCAAAAGTATTAACTGTTTTTGTCAGGATTAAGATAGTGGGACGGTTTTTCTAGGATTTTAATTTCCAAGCCGCGCTCGCTAAGGTGTGTCTCGTGTAGCAAATTTTTCCAATTATTTAAATAACAATTGTGTTACCTCAGAAGAGGATTTTGAGTTGGAAATTTTGTGGAAAGTTGTATTCTTTTGGGTGCATTTTGGTGGTACGCATCGTTTATTTTTGTGGAATACAATTTCAGCAGTAGCTGGATTTTAGTGCACTTAGCAATTGTAATATCAGGCTGGAACATTTTTATTCCCTATAATTCTCCCTGGAATATTGAAAAGAAAGCCAACCACCATCTTTGTAAGTAAAGGCCTCCTTTTTATTATAATCACTTATACAGGATGTCATCCTTTATAGGGCTTTTTACCACGGGTTTTAGTGAACCCATACAATATACAGTGTGCTTCGGTGCATATGTATCTCCATCTGCTAGAGTCCCATTCGCTGCTAGGTAGATTTACGGCTCTACATTGGATGCTACCCAGGCTCCAACCTAGATTTTGGTGAAATCTGTTCCTGACTGTCTTCGGGTTTTCACCGTTCCTACCACGTCTACTACAGCTACAGGGACATCAGTGAAATCATCATAAGCAGATAAGCTCTTCCGATTTTCTTTTACTACGTATATATTTATTTTCCGTTATTGTCTCTGGTTATTACACAATTTTATATATATGTATCTATTTCCAGTTAATTAAGATTATCAATTATTATAGACTAAGAAAAAGAAAACGCAATTGAATATTATTATAGGTTACATTTTTCTAAATAATTAATAATAAATTACTTGCATAGTAATTCCGTTTAGTCCTATAATCTAACCAATAACATATAGAAATATTTATATAATTGCTTAATTGATTATATACGGTCAAATTAATTAACTAGTGATTATTTCGTGAATATATATTATAGTTATTAACATCATTTACTTAGTAAGCCAATGCCTGTGCATACTGTACACCTATCGTGATCACGAACGGTTCCAAATTTCACAATTACTAATGTTTATTATTTTCTCTTAATACGTTAATGTTTATTTGATGTGATGAAACATATTAGTGGTAAATAAATGTTGTGATTTCACTTTTCTCTCAATTTATCATTATTATATTTATCTTTATGCTACTAGTTCGTAATTAGGCTGTATTAATACTAGTTAGAATTGGACTTAACCTTTAGTAGCCGAAGGTTAAGTAGCCTTAAACCCTAGGGCAACATGGTTACTGGCGCCCATACAAAATAAAAACGGTCCTCCCTTTAAGAGAAAAAAAGGTAGACCGCACGACCAGCTCCGGCTGTCGGCTAGCCTAGGGTTTTGCACCTCCATCTTTGGACCTTTTTAGACCAGGACATTTAAATCAGTCCTCTGCTAAAAGGAAGGTAGCAAATTGCCGCCCAACGCGGGGCACAAGAAATAAAAATAAAAACATTTTTTTTTGCCACAAAAAAAAAATAAAACATAATTAAATAATTAAAAGAAAATTAAATTATTCTAGTTTTGATAGGGAAAAAAAAAAATTGGTCGATTATAGGATTTCACTATAATTCTTAATTAGGTTAATTCATGCTTATAAATTGTAACCTTGTTGTTTTTTTTTAATATTCTGGTAGGTAGGTTGAAAATATTTCAATTAAAATGGCGGGTCCAAAAATGATTTTGGAAGTTAATCGATTAGAAAAAGAGGAGTTGATTTATGAACTAGCATTTAGGGGTATAAAAGATAAAACAACTGTAGCCGATATGCGTAAAACTTTGCGTAATATCCTTAAGTTAGAAAAATCCGGTTCCTCATTAACTTATCCAAAGTATCCATTTAAATTTGAAGAGGATTATGACTATCTCACTAGTAAAGTTTCTGAAATTCAGGCTCTTGTCAATGTTTTTAACGATAATGATTCTAGTTCACCTTTTAAAAATAATGTCCAAGTTAGCACATTGTTTTGAAAGAGCTAATCGTTCAAAGGCATCGTCAGAGACAGAATTGTGCCAGAGATCTCAGTTGTTAGTATCCATACTCGATATTCACTCTACCCTAACTCACAAAGCTCGTAGATTTAAAAGATCTTCTCAGTCCAGTATACTTTTACAAAATGCTGAAGATAGTTCTGAATCAGGAGATGAATGTTCTCTTTCGGATGATAGTGACAATCATGTAGGTTCTTCTCCTTGTGTACCAGCTATATCTCTTCCTGTGGATAAACCCAAATCCGTTCCAGTGTACAAGTGGAACCTTAAGTATGATGGAACCCCAATGTCACTTAATGCTTTTCTTGAAAGTGTCACGGAATTACGAATATCTAGGAATATTTCTAAGGCACAGTTATGTGCTTCGGCTAGTGATCTTTTTACAGGAAAGGCTAAGATTTGGTACGATTCAGTTAAGAGTCGAATTCAATCATGGGATGAATTGGTCTATGAACTAAGGAAGCAGTTCCTTCCAAGCGATTACAATGATCGACTTTATGAAGAAATAAAACACCGAACCCAAGGTCCTAATGAGTCTATAGGTCTCTATATAGCAACAATGGTTAACCTGTTTAATCGTCTTACTTGTCCTGTCTCTTCCAATTGTAAGCTGAAGATTCTTCTTAAAAATATAGCCCCTTTTATCAGAGTCAGTTGGGACTTATTAAAGTTGCTTCTATCGATCAGTTAGTTGAATTAGGTAGGCAAATGGAAGAGAGAAAGGAATCAATTGAATCATTTGTTCCCTCCACGACATAGGAAGGTCATGGAACCCGACCTAGCCTACGTTTACTCTGAGCCAGGTCCAAGTACGTCAAGGTCATCAACTTCTACTAATTGTGACACAATATCTTCAAATAATGTAAATTGCTGGAACTGTAAGTTGCCAGGCCATCGAGCAGTTCAATGTGATAAGCCTAAAACTAAGTATTGTTTCAAATGTGGTTATTCCAATCATACTGTTAGATCTTGTCCAAGGTGTTCTAGGCGTACGGGAAACGGCCGCGGGAGTCATTAAGTGATCGTGAAATGATTTCCCAGTCAAATTCAACGATCTCTCGTTATCCACCATCCTCATCCTTGTTATCCACCAATCAATCTGCGATCCTCAATTTTATCCTTGCGCATGCTGATGGAGATGAACGACCATATCTATCTGTCAAAATTTTAGGTGTTTCAATTCAAGGTTTATTAGATAGCGGAGCATCTAAGAGTATTGTAGGAGGATCTGGATGGCGAATTTTAGAAAGGTTAGGACTTAAATTAAATTCTACAGAGCACGTAAAGTGTACGGTAGCTAATGGAGATAGTTGCTATAGTATTGGGTATGTTAATGTCCCATTTTCTCTGGAGGATAGGGTAATAATTTTAAAGGTTCTAGTTGTACCAACATTACCTCGGGTGCTAATTCTAGGCGCGGATTTCTGGAAACGAATGGGAATCGTACCAGATTTGCGGCATGGTAGCTGGAAATTTTCGTCAGATCCTTCCTGCGCTGAAGTATTTACTCACTCAGTTTCATTGCAGTCTCAGACCGAATTAACTACTGAACAACTTACAACATTGAATAAATTAGTAACTGATGCATTCGAGGACATGGGTAATAGTTTGGGTTGTACCAGTCTTGTAGAACATGAGATTATTACTTCATCCAAGCCAATCAAACAGCGGTATTACCCGGTGTCTCCTGTTATGCAAGGTCATATTTCCAAAGAACTTGACAAACTTTTGGCTGAAGGCATCGTGGAACCAAGTTCGAGTCCTTGGTCTTCCCCTATTCTTCTCGTGAAGAAGTCGGATAATTCCTGGAGATTTGTTGTGGATTTTCGAAAATTAAATCAAGTCACTCAACGTGATGCATACCCGTTACCCTATGTGTCAGCCACCTTAGATAAGTTAAGAGATGCACGTTATTTATCATCATTAGATATTAAGTCAGCATATTTCCAAGTTCCTTTAGCGTCATCTTCTCGACCTTTAACTGCCTTTACAGTTCCTGGGCGTGGGTTATTTCAATTTCGTAGGTTACCAATGGGTCTCTAACTAACGCTCCTGCAACGTGGCAGCGACTCGTGGATCAAGTACTTGGAGCTGACCTAGAGCCACATGTATTCGTCTATCTGGACGATATAGTAGTCGTAACTCAGTCTTTTGAAACCCATATCAAAATTTTGTCTGAAGTGTTTTCCCGTTTAAAAGCAGCAAATCTTACTGTATCTAAGGAGAAATGTCAGTTCTGTCGGCCAGAGCTTCGATACCTAGGATATATAGTCAATCGTAATGGACTTCACGTTGATCCTGAGAAAGTTAGCGCAATTATGAATATCCCTACTCCTACTAATGTGTCCGAGATAAGGAAAATAATTGGTCTTGCTTCTTGGTATAGAAGATTTGTCCCAAATTTTTCCACCTTGATTGCTCCCTTGTCAAATCTAACTCGGAAGAATAAGCCTTACATATGGGATCAGTCTTGTGATGATGCATTTCAGTCCATTAAGGATCATCTTGTTTCGGCTCCAGTATTAAGTTGCCCCAATTTTTCTTTACCATTTATAGTACAGACTGATGCTTCAGGTTTCGGCATAGGCGCGGTATTGAGTCAGGAATACCCCGAAGGTGAAAAAGTTATCTGTTACATCTCAAGGTCCCTTAGCCGTAGTGAACGAAATTACAGTACTACTGAGCGCGAGTGTTTAGCTGTTTTGTGGGCGATTGAAAAGCTAAGGCCCTATCTTGAAGGTTCTCCATTTACTGTTATAACGGACCACTACAGCTTAGTATGGTTAAATAACTTAAAGAATCCTACCGGTCGTCTCGCGCGATGGGCCATAAGACTTCAGTCTTATGACTATACGGTTATCCACCGCAAGGGTAAAGACAATATTGTGCCGGACACATTATCCCGTACTGTACCTGTTTTAGATGTCATTTCTACCGATAATTTATCTCCCTCTGACTTGAAATTAGATAAATGGTATACAGCACTTCTTAGTAAGGTAACTAAAAACCCTCATAAATTTCCCACATTTAGAGAGCAGGACTCAAAGCTTTACAAGCATGTTAAACCTCGTTATCCCGAATTGGCGTCTCCTAAAGATTGTTGGCGAGAAGTTGTGCCTCGAGAAAAACGTAAATCGATAATTGAAGAAATCCATTCTTCTTTGTGCCATGCCGGCGTTTACAAAACTTTCCATAAATTGTCCGAGTCGTATTATTGGCCAAAAATGAGGGCAGACGTATCAGCCTTTGTGAAGCGTTGTAAAACTTGTTTGGCCACAAAGCCCGAACAACGACCACCTTCAGGATTAATGCTGAGTTCTTCCGTAACCATTTCTCGTCCATTTGAATTGTTATGTGCCGACATCATTGGTCCTCTTCCTAGAAGTACTTCTGGAAATAGTTATATTCTTGTAGTAGCAGATTGTTTTAGTAAATTTCCGATATTATTTCCGTTACGTTCTGCTACTGCCTCGAAAATCTGTTCTTTGATTGAAGAGCAAATATTTTTAGTCTATGGTTGTCCCAGATCTTTGATAGTCGACAATGGCGTACAATTTCGTTCCAAAGAATTCTGTAGTCTAATGGAGACATACGGAGTTAATATAAAATATACGGCCTATTATCATCCGCAAGCCAATCCCTGTGAGCGTATAAACAAAGTCATTAAAACCATGTTAGCTTCATATGTTTCTGAAAACCATCGAATATGGGATAAAAACCTTGCAAGAGTAGGCTGTGCAATTCGATGTGCCAAACATGAAGTAACAACTTTTTCTCCTAATTTTATAGTTTTCGGCAGAGAAATATCACTACGTGGAGATGGTTTACATGCGGATGCCGCGATTCAATTTGACAGAACAAGTCTCAAAGACGAACGATCTCGTGGATTCGAACGGGTTTATACTGACATTAAGTCCAAATTGCATAAAGCTTATGAACGAAGCAAGCATGATTACGATCTTCGACGACGTGATACGCAGAATTAGCCGAAACAACTAGTGTGTCGACGCAATTTCGTCCTATCGGACGCTTCAAAGTTCTTTACGGCAAAACTTGCACCTAAATATATTGGCCCTTTTTCTATTGCTAAACGACTGTCCCCATGGACATACGAACTAAGAGATAACAACAATAAGAATTGTGGGGTGTGGCATGTAAAGGACTTAAAAGCTCATCCACCTGACGAATAGTATTGATTTCTGTTTTTCCCCCATCTATTTTGTCTATATATATTTTTTTCGTTTGCTTTGTGTTCCATATTTTGTTGTTGTTGTTGTTGTTTCGTCATTAATTATGGAACATAAACGTTACCGGAAAAGATTTTTGGGAATCTTTTCCTTTAAAGTTGGAGGGGATTTGTAACGGTTAAATTTTATTTCGGCATAATTAATGAAACTTGGAAACGCCCAGTACATCAAATTCATTTAAATATTGTTCTAGACCTAAACCATAGGCAACTTTAATTTCATTTCCTTAGTAAATATAAAATTAAACGCGTCGATTCATTAAAGACCCGCAAAAGTATTAACTGTTTTTGTCAGGATTAAGATAGTGGGACGGTTTTTCTAGGATTTTAATTTCCAAGCCGCGCTCGCTAAGGTGTGTCTCGTGTAGCAAATTTTTCCAATTATTTAAATAACAATTGTGTTACCTCAGAAGAGGATTTTGAGTTGGAAATTTTGTGGAAAGTTGTATTCTTTTGGGTGCATTTTGGTGGTACGCATCGTTTATTTTGTGGAATACAATTTCAGCAGTAGCTGGATTTTAGTGCACTTAGCAATTGTAATATCAGGCTGGAACATTTTTATTCCCTATAATTCTCCCTGGAATATTGAAAAGAAAGCCAACCATCTTTGTAAGTAAAGGCCTCCTTTTTAATAATCACTTATACAGGATGTCATCCTTTATAGGGCTTTTACCACGGGTTTTAGTGAACCCATACAATATACAGTGTGCTTCGGTGCATATGTATCTCCATCTGCTAGAGTCCCATTCGCTGCTAGGTAGATTTACGGCTCTACATTGGATGCTACCCAGGCTCCAACCTAGATTTTGGTGAAATCTGTTCCTGACTGTTTTCGGGTTTTCACCGTTCCTACCACGTCTACTACAGCTACAGGGACATCAGTGAAATCATCATAAGCAGATAAGCTATTCCGATTTTCTTTTACTACGTATATATTTATTTTCCGTTATTGTCTCTGGTTATTACACAATTTTATATATATGTATCTATTTCCAGTTAATTAAGATTATCAATTATTATAGACTAAGAAAAGAAAACGCAATTGAATATTATTATAGGTTACATTTTTCTCTAAATAATTAATAATAAATTACTTGCATAGTAATTCCGTTTAGTCCTATAATCTAACCAATAACATATAGAAATATTTATATAATTGCTTAATTGATTATATACGGTCAAATTAATTAACTAGTGATTATTTCGTGAATATATATTATAGTTATTAACATCATTTACTTAGTAAGCCAATGCCTGTGCATACTGTACACCTATCGTGATCACGAACGGTTCCAAATTTCACAATTACTAATGTTTATTATTTTCTCTTAATACGTTAATGTTTATTTGATGTGATGAAACATATTAGTGGTAAATAAATGTTGTGATTTCACTTTTCTCTCAATTTATCATTATTATATTTATCTTTATGCTACTAGTTCGTAATTAGGCTGTATTAATACTAGTTAGAATTGGACTTAACCTTTAGTAGCCGAAGGTTAAGTAGCCTTAAACCCTAGGGCAACATGGTTACTGGCGCCCATACAAAATAAAAACGGTCCTCCCTTTAAGAGAAAAAAAGGTAGACCGCACGACCAGCTCCGGCTGTCGGCTAGCCTAGGGTTTTGCACCTCCATCTTTGGACCTTTTTAGACCAGGACATTTAAATCAGTCCTCTGCTAAAAGGAAGGTAGCAAAGTAGTTTTATTAGTTTTGTCCTGAACTACTATGTCTGGTCTATTGTGCTCTATTGGGTGATCCGTTAATACTGTTATTATTATTAGTATTATTATTATTATTATTATTATTATTATTATTATTATT
Source organism: Monochamus saltuarius (assembly GCA_025584915.1). Classification (NCBI taxonomy): domain Eukaryota; kingdom Metazoa; phylum Arthropoda; class Insecta; order Coleoptera; family Cerambycidae; genus Monochamus; species Monochamus saltuarius. The sequence continues at coordinate 40,009,379 of CM046724.1, forward strand.
ATTATTATTATTATAATTATTATTATTATTATTATTATTATTATTATTATTATTATTATTATTATTATTATTATTATTATTATTATTATTATTATTATTATTATTATTATTATTATTATTATTATTATTATTATTATTATTATTATTATTATTATTATTATTATTATTATTATTATTATTATTATTATTATTATTATTATTATTATTATTATTATTATTTTTTTTTTTTTCCAGTAAACACCTTCCGAGGCTCCGACACATTCGGAGATGTTCTGGAGAGTCAAGCAATGACTACTCTCCACTCCGTGGAGTCAGTAATCATTGCGCCCGTAAATCGTGTGTTCTGAGTAGACGTAGCGAACCAAGGACGATTGCCTTCTGCATTCTGCCGGCTAAGATCTCTGCCGAATTTCGACAAGCCGGTATGATCTTTAAGTCAGAAAGCAACGTATGTCTCATTCCACCCAGGACGCCTATAATTAGCACCACAATCTTAACAGAGTGGTCTGGATACAGCCTGCGGAGCTCGGAGAGAAGATCTCGATATTTCCTCCGTTTTTCCTCCTCTTGGACGATGTTGTTCTCTGCGGGAGCCGAGAACTCAATCACAAACATCGTCCTAAGCTGGTGGTCGAGGAGGACTACATCAGGCTTATTGGCTTGGATTTGCCTGAGGGTGGGGAATGAATAGTTCCAATAAATTCGGCACTTCTCATTCCCCACTACGGATTCTATATCCCCCGGAGCATAAGGCAGCACTGGCGTCTCGTCTATCTCATACGAGTGTCGTAAATGATAATACAACACCCGTAAGGCTGAATCGTGTTTTTGGATATACGCTATGGCCGCATATACCGGACAGGCAGACAGGAGATGCATAAGCGTCTCCGGCGCTTGGCGGCAGGCCCTGCAGCTGGTATCAGGAACCTCGATACCCAAGACACGACTACGATAGACGAGTGTGTTAATTACACCATCTTGGCAAGCCATTATGAATCCCTCGGTCTCAGAGTTCAGCCCCGCTGACCTCAAAAAAGCAAAGGTCAGCCTTTCAGATAAGCCAAGCCCCTCTAGATGACGGTAGAAGAGACCATGCATTGGCTTATCCTTATGTAGCTGCAGAAGATGACGCGTTTCTGCAGCTTTAATTAGGGCTTTTAACTGAGCAGGGTCCGACTCGGTGACAGAGTCTGGATTTTCCCGCTCAGTATCGAACACGAGACCAAGTTCATCGGCTGCTCTTCTCGCTGCCTTATACACAAACGCTCCTATCCTGCTGCTTCATGGTCTTGGACCATGCAGAGAAGGGGATCCGAGCTCCTGATGACTTTGCAGGCCTCCTCCAAAACCACTCTGCCCTGGAGACACTCCAAACTCAAGAGTCCACGGCCTCCCCGATTTCTTGGGAAGTATAGCCGCGGAACGGACGATCTTGGATGCAAACTCCGATGGAGATGCATCATTTTACGGGTCCCTACATCGAGTTGCCTCAGCTCTTCTTGTGTCCATTTCACTACTCCAAAGGAGTAGAGAAGGATCGGAACGGCATTATTATTATTATTATTATTATTATTATTATTATTATTATTATTATTATTATTATTATTATTATTATTATTATTATTATTATTATTATTATTATTATTATTATTATTATTATTATTATTATTATTATTATTATTATTATTATTATTATTATTATTATTATTATTATTATTATTATTATTATTATTATTATTATTATTATTATTATTATTATTATTATTATTATTATTATTATTATTATTATTATTATTATTATTATTATTATTATTATTATTATTATTATTATTATTATTATTATTATTATTATTATTATTATTATTATTATTATTATTATTATTATTATTATTATTATTATTATTATTATTATTATTATTATTATTATTATTATTATTATTATTATTATTATTATTATTATTATTATTATTATTATTATTATTATTATTATTATTATTATTATTATTATTATTATTATTATTATTATTATTATTATTATTATTATTATTATTATTATTATTATTATTATTATTATTATTATTATTATTATTATTATTATTATTATTATTATTATTATTATTATTATTATTATTATTATTATTATTATTATTATTATTATTATTATTATTATTATTATTATTATTATTATTATTATTATTATTATTATTATTATTATTATTATTATTATTATTATTATTATTATTATGTTATTGCATAATTTTCGATAGCGTCTAATGGTGGTTAAAAAAGAATAATACAGGCAAAAATTAGGTACTTTATCAATGAGATAGTCGGCTGGCGACTTACCCTACGTTAGCTTCTCGTACTTCGGGAGAGGCGCCTCTCTTCTTGCTTTTTGATGTTGACAAATCCAAATGCTCAGCCTCGTTCAGTATAGCCAAAAAACACACACACACTGCAGCGGTTATATTGCGAAAATCAGCGATTTGCAAATTTACTATATAGTAGTACTATAAGTTTAGGCGGCGGGATATTTTACAATATGTATATGTCTAGCTCGTCTTCACGTGTCCTGGTATATATCGCCAAGCGCTAGCTATCTCATTTTTTGTATATATATATAAAAAAGTAAGAACAAACAATTGGGCGCGTTTTCAGTGTTTTAAATAATATCTATAAAGTTTAAGTTTTATATGCAACAGAAATTGAAAATACTATTAAATTAAATTTTTAAGCTAACAATTAAACTGCTATAATAATTAACGATTACTAAATTACGAAAACTAATAAGAACGGAACATTTCGGCCCACCAAAATGCTTATGCATTTTCGTGAGGGAAAGTTGGTAAAGGACTCAATTTAGTAAGCGGTCTTTTTATGGTACCACTAGTGGTGCGTATGTCAGCCACTCTTGCGACTCCATCAGTCCCGGTGTATAAATGACAAATACGACCAAGACGCCATTGCAAAGGAGAAGCATTTTCATCTTTTATAAGAACTAGCGACCCAATTTTGGGGGAATCTGTAGAATTTAACCATTTACTTCTCTGTTGCAAGGTATGTAAATATTCCTTCTGCCAGCGACTCCAAAGATCTTGTTGGATTCTTTGAAGAAGCTGCCAGCGGGTTAATCGGTTTAAGTTTTCGTCGCGTAGATTGGCGTCCGGAATGGCAGTGAGCGGTTGCAATGTAAGGAAGTGGCCAGGCGTTAACGCAGACAAATCATTCGGATCAGAACTAACTGGTGTGAGTGGACGTGAATTAAGAATTGATTCTATTTGACAAAGTATCGTATTCAGTTCTTCATATGTTAACACTTGCTTACCTATTACGCGAATCAAATGACTTTTCATACTTTTGACGCCCGCTTCCCACAGACCTCCGAAGTGAGGGGCTGACGGCGGAATAAAATGCCAAGAAATGGCTTCAGTTGAAGCTGCAGTGCGCGTAAGATTTAAAAGCTCTTTATTAGCTTTAATAAAACATGTAGCATTATCGCTATATAAATCTGTTATGTGGCCACGTCTGGCGATAAACCTACGCAGAGCTGCCAAAAAACAATCAGCGGTCAAGTCTGAGACTAATTCTATGTGAATAGCTTTTGTAGTCATACAGATAAATAGACAAATATATGCCTTTTGCGATTTGGATCCGCGAGATTTACTAAGAGTTATAAAAAGAGGACCTGTGTAGTCCACACCAGAGTGCAAAAAAGCTTTACAAGGAGTAATGCGAGCGGCCGGTAAGTTTCCCATGACGGGCTGGTATGTTTTAGGATTAACCTTAGAACATTTTATACACTGAGACAATATGTGGCGTATCGTGCGTTTAGGTGAAAAAATCCAAAATTTTGAAAAAGTAAAAATTGGACAGTTTGAAGTCCGGCGTGAAAATATTTTATATGAATTTGTTCAATTAGCAAAAAGGTTAACCGACTTTGCTTGGGTAATAACGCTGGAAATTTATGTTCATAATTAAGTGACGAATGGTGTAACCTTCCACCAACTCGAAGAATTTCTTGCTCATCGACAAAAACATTTAATTTTAGAAAAGCTTTTGGTAATTTTGTTTATTTTTATTTTATGAAATTCATCAGAAAGAAATTTAATTGTTCATTTTAACTAAAATAAGAAGAAGCGTGAAGTTCTTTATATGAAAAATGTTCATTTATTCTGTTTAGAGGAAAACGACAATTATTTACAAAGCGTAAAATATAAGCAACAATTCGCATTATGGAATCTAGAGAGGAATGATCGTTTAATAACGCGGAAATAAAATTATATTCATTAGTTTTGTAGCGATTAAAATAATTTTCTTTTGTTCTTCAGACAGAACTGCGGAATTATTTGAGCTATTTAATTTTGACTGAGGCCAGTTTTCATTAGCTATTTTAAGAAAATCTGGTGCGGCCCACCATAAGGAATTGTGCAAAAGTTCAGAAGGAAAACTTCCCCGTGATGCAATATCCGCGGGGTTTTGAGCAGACATAATATGGTACCAATTTTCTGGATTTATTTTCTCTTGGATGTAACTTATCCGATTACTAATAAATGTTTTCCACCTATGGGGATGCGATTTTATCCAAGAAAGCGTAACTGACGAATCTGTCAAGCGTACATTTTTTGAAAAGTAATATTTACATAACTTTTGAGAATAAAATCTATCAAATCTGACAGCAGAACCGCGGCGCATAACTCTAGTCTGGGTATAGACAATGTTTTTAGGGGTGCGACGCGAGATTTTGCACATATAAAATTAACAGAATAATGATTTCTGTGAAAAATGCGTATATAAGTGACAGCAGCGTAACCGCGCTCACTAGCGTCGCAAAATCCGTGCAATTCAATAAGGCATTTGTGATCAAGATCTATATGTCTCGGTAACTGAAAATTCGAAATTAAGGGCAATTCCGTTTTGTATTTGCCCCAGGCGCGAACAATATTATCAGGTGGGGTCTCATCCCAGTCTAAGCCGAGCACCCATAATTGTTGAATTAAGAATTTAATATAAAATGTTACCGGTGTTAAGAAACCCAATGGGTCAAAAATCCTGGCAAGTTCAGAAAGTATATGTCGCTTAGTACAGGATTTCTCGAGCGGTAAAACTTTATAAGTAAAATGATCAGAGGATGGTTGCCACCGTAAACCTAAAATTTTAGTAACCTCATCACAATCTAGCGAAAGCGCAGCCGGGTTTATTAACGACGGATTTATATCAGACAAGACTTCAGACTTATTCGATGCCCACTTATGTAAGTCGAATCCAGCTGATTTTAATAAATCTGTAATTTCTTTTTGTAAAGATTTGGCTTCTTCGATTGAAGAGCAACCAGTTATTATGTCATCGACATATGTATTATTTTCTAACACGCTTGCAGCTCTCGGAAACCTTTCCTTTTCGTCCTCTGCCAATTTTAATAAAACTCGAATTGCCAAATACGGAGCGGATGAGACACCGTAAGTTACAGTGCGTAAGCGGTAATCTAAAATAGGACCTTTAGCATCAAAACGCCATAAAATACGTTGGTAATCTTGATGATCGGGTATAACTAGTATTTGGCGATACATTTTGGTTATATCTGCGCTAAGAATTACAGTAGGTAATCTAAAATTTAATAAAATTCTTACGATATCCTTTTGTAGCTTCGGACCAGTTAAAAGCGTGTCATTTAGCGATACATTATTTATTTTATTAGAAGCATTGAAAACTACTCTAATAGGCGTAGAAATACTATCTGGTTTTATTACGCAATGATGCGGTATATAATACGATTTATCAGTATAAATCGGGGTAGATAATAATTCCATATGATTCAAGTTTAAATACTTTGAATGAGTTTAGAATATTCAGCATATAACATAGGGTTTTTATTAAGCGTTTCTCTAAACATAAAAACTGTTTTAGAGCGACTTCTCTGCTAGACGGAAACATAGGTTCTATCTGTTCCCGAAATGGCAAGGCGACCGTGTACCGTCCTTCAGAATTCCGATAAACCGTTTTTAAAAATATTGTTTCACAAAGTGTCTCCTCCGGTGGTATACTTATTTTTTCAGGAATATTTTCGACTTCCCAAAATTTACGTACAATGTCATTCAAAGATTGCGTTGATGAGTAAGATAAAAAGTTTTAATATTGGTCTGTAAAGTATTATTTTTATATTGTCCCATCAGAATATATCCGAAAATGGTATTAATTGCTATGGGTTCTTGACAATCACCGAAGATTTTACCACTCTGTATAATAAATGGAAACACATCCGCGCCTAGCAGTAAATCAATTGATCCTGGTTTATAAAAATACGGATCAGCAAGATTCAATTTTTTTATGTGAGACCAACTGTCCTTAGGCAACTCTGCAGCAGGTAGATCTGAACAAATTTGAGGCAAAATTATTGCATGAACTTTTATATTAATATTAGGTACATTAACAGGGCGAAGCGAACAGAAAACAGAACCGAGATTAGAATTTATTTGTGACTCTCCGATTCCTTGAACTTCAGCGTAATATTTTTCTTTGTGTAGACCTAAACGATTTGCGCATTTTTGCGTTATGAAACTAGTTTGAGAACCAGTGTCAATTAATGCTCTAAATTTTTGATAATGTCCACGAACATCTAATATTTCAATTATAGAAGTCGAAAGTAAAACAGAAGTGGACGCGCGGGAAAAACCAGCTAATGTTTGAGATTGCGATTCAAGTTGAGATGCGTTTTCATTCACACTAGGTGAAACTGCGGATGAATTTACATTATGCAGGGTTGTATTATGCGAATTTATATCAGGCAAATTTATGTTATTTGAAGAAAAAGATTCCTCAGAGCGGCCCAAATGTAAAAGAGAATGATGCCTCTTTTTACAGTGTCGGCATGTTATTGTAGAATTGCATTTTAAAGTTTTATGAATGTTACTTAAGCAATTAATACATAAGTTTTTACTTTTAGCGAAGCGAAAGCGTTCCTGCGAATTTTTATTAATAAATTCTGGACATTTATACAAAGCATGATTTTGGGAACATAATACACATAAGCGATCAGGCGAATTATTCGTTCCTAAAAAAGATGTGGAAGCGTGTGCGCGAGGAGAAACATTTCTTGACGACGACACAGTTGTGTGTTGTTCCGAATCAGGGGATGTACAAACTAACCATCACCATAATCCTACTGCAGCCTGTGATGAAAACGATGGACCAGTTGAGATTTGGTTCGATGTAATGAAACTGAAGTTATCTTACTTAGAAGAGATCATCACTCAGAAAGATATGATTATTGCCAATCAAAGCATAGCCATTAAATCCTTTACTGAGCAGATATTGTTGCTTAAGGAGAATAGGATTATTTCGGGGGTTACTGAGCAATCATGTAATCGATCGATTAACAAGCCAAGTAATAAGAAGAAGGAAACAGCTAAACTTACGACACCAATGGCTTCGGAGACCTCTAATCGATCAAGTAATATGAAATCATCAACTAATCCTAATTTAACAGTGGCTTCGACTTTATCGAGCGCTGCAATTAATAGCACCAATGGGGTTACAAAATCCACCCCAATACTGAAGAAACCAAAATCCACCCCAGTTCCAGATTGCATGTCGACTCCAGCTGCTGCCTCTACCTCTACTTCGACTCTTACTGCTCCTATAACTATCCAGGATGTGTCAAATGCAATTCATGAAGTAGAAACTCGCCGTATTTGTACCAATATAATAAACATCGATAATGACAAAGAATTAGATCAGCCCCGCCGCCCTAGGAATACGCGTAATGTACTTATTGGGAGTGCTGTTGAACCTGAAAGCTGTCCATTTAAGGCAGCCTCATTTTCCAAATTGAAGCATTTCCATGCTACTAACTTTAATGTGAATGTGGAGGAGCAGGAACTTTTAAATTATTTAAGGAATTTTGCTCCCAACGTTGAAGTAAGAAAACTGGTTTCGAAATCCCACTAAATACTCCTCTTTTAAAATTAGTATCCCTTATGATGATGTAGATAAGATTTTACTTCCTGAAATTTGGCCTGAAAAAGTGGTTTTAAATCATTTTTTTCGTTACAAACGACTTAATGATAACTAATGGACATACCACCTCTGGTTTGCATGTGCAATCTCCGGCATGTTCTGTGATTCACATCAATGTACAAAGTATTGCAAACAAAGTCGATCTATTAAATGATTATTTTGAGGAGAATAAATTCGATATTTTTTGTGTGTCAGAGCACTGGCTTAACCTTAACAATCTAAGGAAAGTAAAATTGACTAATTTCACTTTGGTTTCTGCCTTCTGCAGGTCTAATATTGCTCACGGAGGAGTAGCTATTTTTGCCTCTAATAATATAGTAGTGAAATCCATTGATATTGGTAAATTTAGTGTGGAGCAACATGCTGAATTCTGTGGCGCAGAGGTTAAAGCTGCAAATTGTGCTGTAATTTCTGTGTACAGATCATCAAGTCATGGTAATTTTGCGTTGTTTAAGGAGAAAGTTATTGATTTATTGGACTTTTTGTCAGTTAAATATAAATATTTTGTTCTTACTGGAGACTTCAACTTGGACATAATGGGTAACACGGAATATGCTAGAGATTTTCAAAACATCCTTAGTATGTATGGTTCTCAATGTTACATTACTACACCCACTAGAGTTACTAATAGCACTAGTGCATGTCTCGATAATGTTATCTGCAATATGCGTCCTGAAGATATTATAGCGGAGTCTGTGATCCTGGTATTTCTGATCATTTGTCTGTCTATATTTTACTGGGAAAAGTACAGAAAAAGGCTGGCTGTCTGGGCTCTGATTTCAGAAGAATATTTGGTAAAAATAATATTGATAAATTTGTAACCAATCTTGGCACCATTGATTGGTCCGGGATGGCCTGTTACAACTCAGATCAGTTGTCCAAGTTACTATTGGATCAGTTGACTATGCAGATTGATATGTGTTTTCCCTATAAAAAAGTTAAGAATAGTTATACTGTTAGGAATTGGTATTCAGATAATCTTCGGGAAATGAGGTCGGAATTACATAAAAGTAAATGTAGATTTGATATTTCTAAGTCCCAAAATGATTGGTTACATTATACAACACTTCGTAAACGATACAGACGGTCACTCAAGGAAGCCAAATCTAATTATTACGCAAATTCCATTTTATCCTCTGACAACAGGAGTAAAACTATTTGGAGCATAGTTAATCGTGAAATCTCTCCTCCATCTAATTCTGTAACTTCTACACTATCCCCATGGATTTTAACATTTTCTTTACCTCAGTATCTGAAGCTATTGTTAAGACAATTTGCACATCTAATGTATTTCCCAATCATTTCTTAACCAATGTATCTAACCCATCCAATTCTTTTATATGCCGCCTATCTTAGAATCTGATGTTAGGAGGCGATCTTAAAACTCAAAAACTCAAGTTGTTTGGATTTTTACGAACTCAATAGTCATGTGATTAAAGCTTCCGTTAATCATCTTGTTACGCCCTTTCAGTTATTTTTAACAAATGTGTTACAGAAGGTTTTTGGCCCAAAGACTTGAAAATAAGTAAAATCATTCCCATATTTAAGAAAGGAGATGTAGATTTACCGGACAATTACAGACCGATTGCAATTGTACCGATCATCTCAAAAATTTTTGAAATTATAATCAAGGAGAGACTTACTGTTTATTTGGATACCAGAAATATAATTTCTATGTCACAGTTTGGTTTTCGTAGAGGTGTCTCTACAGTCAAGGCATTGTTAGAGTTATTGGACAATATAGTTGAGGGTTTAGATCAAGGAGTCCCTACTCACGCAGTACTCTGTGACTTGACAAAAGCGTTCGATTGCGTTAATACAGAGATTCTTCTTTGAAATTGGAACATTATGGCATACGGGGGAATGTCAAATTTATTTCAATCATACCTATTTAATCGGTCTCAGTTTGTTAGTTTCAATGGAAACGTGTCTGGTTTGAGGGATATATCCTCTGGTGTCCCACAAGGATCTGTCTTGGGACCTTTACTGTTTCTATTGTATATTAATGACCTTCCTTCATCATTAGGTAATATCAATTGCGTACTTTTGCAGATGATACAACGCTGTTCACCAAAAGTGATCCGGCTTTGATTCAGGAAGGTCTTGATAGGGCTAAAGTATGGTTTGATACAAATAAACTGAAACTGAATGAGTCGAAAACTAAAAGTATAATGTTTAGTTCTGATCGCTGGGTGGATAAATCGGAGCCAGTGCGCTTGCTTGGTGTGTGTCTTGATACTGGTCTGAGTTGGAAGGCGCATATTGAGACTCTCTCTGCAAAACTTTCTACACAGATTTTCGTTATGCGTCAGCTGAGATCATGCCTAGATAGCAATGCCATGAGAATCATCTACTTTGCCTTAGTGCACAGCGTGCTGTCGTATGCCATTGTACTTTGGGGCAATGCACCGACAGCACTAAAATTTTCATTTACAGAAGGCAGCAGTCAGAATTATAGACTCTGCTCCATATGGAACGCATTGCAGACCACTTTTTAAGAAGTACAAGATTTTACCCATGCCTTGTATATTTATATTGGAAAGCCTACTTATTATACATAAAAATGTCAATAACCTATCTTCACATGAGGATAGGCATAATTATAATACCAGGCGGCGGTGGAATCTTGTCCCTACATTTTCTAGACTTAGGATGACTCAACTTAATAAAATTGATCTCAATCTATACAATAAATTTATAAATTATCATAGCCATATTGATGTGAAAGCAATGACTTACAACTCCTTTTATAGGTTGGCTAAACATTTCTTTATTAATCACTGCTTTTATAGTATAGATGAGTATTTTGATGTCACATAAGTATTTTTTATATGTTTGCTGTGTGTCATGTATTCTGTTGTTTGTGTTCTATTATATACATTTATTTATTATTTTACTTTTGACTGCCAGTTTTAAACTGGTGACTATATATTTTTAATGAATTATTGTATTGACATAAATAGTATTATTTATATGTTTGTTGTGTCATGAATTCTGTTGTTTGTGTTCTATTATACAAATTTATTTATTATTTTACTTCTTGACTGTCAGTTTGAAACTGGTGACTATATATATTTTTTTTAATGAATTATTGTATTGACATAACTAGTATTGTTTATATGTTTATTGTGTGCCATGAAATCTGTTGTTTGTTTTTTTTTATACAAATTTATTTTTATTTTTACTTTTAATTGCCATATTTAGACTGGTGACTATATTTTTTTCTAATGAATTATTGTAAAATTTATTTTTATTTTTACTTATTATTATTATTTAGACTGGTGACTATTATTATTATTAATGATTATTATTGTATGACATTATTATTATGTATTATTATTATTATTATTCATTATTATTATTATTATTATTATTATTATTATTATTATTATTATTATTATTATTATTATTATTATTATTATTATTATTATTATTATTATTATTATTATTATTATTATTATTATTATTATTATTATTATTATTATTATTATTATTATTATTATTATTATTATTATTATTATTATTATTATTATTATTATTATTATTATTATTATTATTATTATTATTATTATTATTATTATTATTATTATTATTATTATTATTATTATTATTATTATTATTATTATTATTATTATTATTATTATTATTATTATTATTATTATTATTATTATTATTATTATTATTATTATTATTATTATTATTATTATTATTATTATTATTATTATTATTATTATTATTATTATTATTATTATTATTATTATTATTATTATTATTATTATTATTATTATTATTATTATTATTATTATTATTATTATTATTATTATTATTATTATTATTATTATTATTATTATTATTATTATTATTATTATTATTATTATTATTATTATTATTATTATTATTATTATTATTATTATTATTATTATTATTATTATTATTATTATTATTATTATTATTATTATTATTATTATTATTATTATTATTATTATTATTATTATTATTATTATTATTATTATTATTATTATTATTATTATTATTATTATTATTATTATTATTATTATTATTATTATTATTATTATTATTATTATTATTATTATTATTATTATTATTATTATTATTATTATTATTATTATTATTATTATTATTATTATTATTATTATTATTATTATTATTATTATTATTATTATTATTATTATTATTATTATTATTATTATTATTATTATTATTATTATTATTATTATTATTATTATTATTATTATTATTATTATTATTATTATTATTATTATTATTATTATTATTATTATTATTATTATTATTATTATTATTATTATTATTATTATTATTATTATTATTATTATTATTATTATTATTATTATTATTATTATTATTATTATTATTATTATTATTATTATTATTATTATTATTATTATTATTATTATTATTATTATTATTATTATTATTATTATTATTATTATTATTATTATTATTATTATTATTATTATTATTATTATTATTATTATTATTATTATTATTATTATTATTATTATTATTATTATTATTATTATTATTATTATTATTATTATTATTATTATTATTATTATTATTATTATTATTATTATTATTATTATTATTATTATTATTATTATTATTATTATTATTATTATTATTATTATTATTATTATTATTATTATTATTATTATTATTATTATTATTATTATTATTATTATTATTATTATTATTATTATTATTATTATTATTATTATTATTATTATTATTATTATTATTATTATTATTATTATTATTATTATTATTATTATTATTATTATTATTATTATTATTATTATTATTATTATTATTATTATTATTATTATTATTATTATTATTATTATTATTATTATTATTATTATTATTATTATTATTATTATTATTATTATTATTATTATTATTATTATTATTATTATTATTAATTATAATAATAATAATAATAATCTTTATTTATCCTGTAGGACATTAAACAATGTATAGGACATGTCAAACACAATTAGACTAGTAGCACAAAAAACAGAATAAAATATACCTACATAAAATTGTCTTCCATAAACTCATTAGTGCTATAGTAACATTTCTTCCCTAGTAAAGATTTCAACTTAGATTTAAACAATTTTAAGTTATTTAAATCTTTAAGGTCTCTTGGAAGATGGTTAAATAATTTGATACCCTGGTATGCTGGCGAGAATTCATATTTTGCGGTTCTATGAACTGGTATACAAAGTGTATCAGCATGACGCGTTCCATAGGTATGGTGGTATGATAATGTATTAAATTTATGGAGGTTACTTTTAACAAATAAAATACAATTTAAAATGTAAACACAAGGCACTGTAAGTATCTTATAATTTGAGAATAACGGTCTACAAGATGAGTCGGGTTTAATGTTAAAGATCATACGAATAATACGTTTCTGTGCTATAAATATACGATTTGCATAAGCCACACCACCCCACAGTACAATATTACAACTAATATGGCTAAACACCATACTGTAATAAACATCGATCACGCAGTCCAACGGCATAGATTTTTTTATCATATTGATAGCATAGTAGGATGCATTTAATTTTTTACTTAAAAAATCAATATGGTTCGTCCACATTAAATGACTATCCAAATGTAAGCCGAGGAATTTTACAGAATCTTTGCATTTAACTACATGATTTTGACAGGACAAGACCAGCACATCAGGATTCAAACTACTATGAGCGTTAAAATAAATAAACACTGTCTTATCAATATTAACCATAAGGCCATTAACATGACACCAATTTATGAAACACTGAAATATAGTTTGGCACATTGAAGTAAGTTCGTCAAGGGACCGTGCTGAGATCGCTAAGGATGTATCATCGGCATAAAGAATGATTTTGTTAGCACCCAGATGTTTAGGTAAGTCATTATTATTATTATTATTATTATTATTATTATTATTATTATTATTATTATTATTATTATTATTATTATTATTATTATTATTATTATTATTATTATTATTATTATTAGTATTATTATTATTATTATTATTATATGCCTTTCTCTAATAAAACTAGAGAGCCAGTCAAAAATGTGTATCTAAAACCAAGGTTATAGAGTTTATCTTCCAGGAAACCAAAATCGAGACAGTCAAATGCACGTGACAGGTCGAAAAACAAACCAGCAACATGAACCCCATCATCAATACATTTATAAATATAGTCGGTGAGATCAATAGCAGCAGAATGGGTTGAACTTATTATTATTATTATTATTATTATTATTATTATTATGCTGACTGCTGGAAATTATCAAATTTATTTAGATATTATTATTATTATTATTATTATTATTATTATTATTATTATTATTATTATTATTATTATTATTATTATTATTATTATTATTATTATTATTATTATTATTATTATTATTAGATATATTATCAAGGGCATTCTTTTATGTATAGGAACCACAGTAGCCATTTTTAGTAATGTTAAATTTACCACTTGAAATAGATAAATTAATGAGATAGGCAAGATGCTCAGCAATACTATCAGCAATTCTTTATTAAAATTCTAGAGGTTATAAAGTCATCACCTGAACTATTATTATTATTATTATTATTATTATTATTATTATTATTATTATTATTATTATTATTATTATTATTATACAGGTTCAAAGAAAAGGTGTTACACATAGCATTGCCCACCGTACATTGGCTAGATCTTGAGTTTAAACCATAATATTTATTAAGGCTCAATTCATTTATGGTAGAAAAATAATTCCCAAATGCAGTGGCCACCTCATTAGGTTCTGTGACGAGTTTGTTGTTAATTATAAGAGCAATATCTTTGCTAAATTATTATTATTCGACCCGTCTCTCGATTGACAATATTCCAAACAGTTTTATTCCTATTGTCGGATCTATTAATAAGATTTGAATGAAATCTTAACTTAGTCTCCAGGAGAAGCCTATTATAAGCAGCCTTAGCATTTCTGTAAACAGTTTGAAGGTCATTATTATCCAAGTTAGCACACAACCAGTGTAACCTCTTCAGGTCCCTACCAGCAAGCTTCACTTCTGGAGTAATCCAGTTAGCAGTAACATTATTGTTGTTGTCATAACGTTTATTATTATTATTATTATTATTATTATTATTATTATTATTATTATTATTATTATTATTATTATTATTATTATTATTATTATTATTATTATTATTATTATTATTATTATTATTATTATTATTATTATTATTATTATTATTATTATTATTATTATTATTATTATTATTATTATTATTATTATTATTATTATTATTATTATTATTATTATTATTATTATTATTATTATTATTATTATTATTATTATTATTATTATTATTATTATTATTATTATTATTATTATTATTATTATTATTATTATTATTATTATTATTATTATTATTATTATTATTATTATTATTATTATTATTATTATTATTATTATTATTATTATTATTATTATTATTATTATTATTATTATTATTATTATTATTATTATTATTATTATTATTATTATTATTATTATTATTATTATTATTATTATTATTATTATTATTATTATGCAGAAAATAACTATTATACATCAGAATCTTCAGTCGATAGAAAATTATATTAATCAAATAGAAATTTACTAAAGAACGAGTCAAGTGTGGTTTTTTGTGGAACGGAGCATTGGAAAACAGAATATCAGCTAAACTAAACCATACATAGTACCTACAAAGAAATTTCGTAACTTTGGGTTAAAAAATGTAAGAATATCTGTTATTCTTATAGTCGATAAGAATTTTGTTATTATAGGTTGGCAAACCTGTTTTTTATTTTTGTTCAGTGACTGTCAGTGCGTTGACTGTCTTTTTGTTTTGTCATTGAAAGTAAGTTGTTCTGATGCTGTGGTTGTAGCATAAAAAGGCCTCTGCTTGTTAAAAGTGTGTTTTCTTATTTACTGTTTAATAAACTTTTTGTGATACTACACTCTTTATTAATTCCACTATCCTAACAAAAAACAAAAATGCCTTTAAACAGCCACTGGAACATATTAATTGGAATGTTCTGTACGCTATACCTTCAAACCAAATTAATGTTCAGTGGAATTTTTTTAATAACTTAATAGAATGCAATCTTGAATATCACTTTCCTTTGATTGAATCAAAATATGGAACAAATAAAAAGAAAATATGTAACATTACTGATTCGAAAGTGAAGACTTGTAGGGCAGAACTGAGTACTCTTTATGTTATGGAAAATGTAGATAATAGATTTAAGGACTTATATAATGAAAAGAAAAGAAATTACAACAAGTTGCTTGAGGAAAACAAAAAAAAAATATGTTTCTGTGAAATTAAAAAAATCAGATAATAAAGAAAAAAGTGCATGGAAAATTGTAAACGAAATTAAAGGGAAACAAGGTAAACACGGAGACGTTCGAATTGATGGTAACATTAAAGATTTAGCATCTAAACTAATTTTTTTTTTTTGGATCTGCAGCAACAAACTTGCTCACAGATATAGAACCAATTCCAGTTTCATCGCGACTACTTCGTTTTCCTCAATCAATGAGTTCTCCAGAGGTAGGCATTGAAGAGCTGATAAAATGTATTAAAGAACTTAGAAACAAATGTAGCTCTGGGTATGACAATATATCTATGAATATAATTAAACATGTACTTGACACTATCATTATTCCCTTAAAGTTTATCATTGATAATTCGCTTAGTTCTGGTATATTTCCGGATAAAATCCAATTGGCTTTGATTGTTCCAGTTCACAAAAAAGGGGATTAATCGAAAATTGAAAACTACAGTCCAATTAGCATGCTATCATCCTTCTCAAAGATATTTGAAAAAGTTGTATCGAATCGTATTATTAGTTTTATGACAGAAACGGGACAGTGGAATTTTATACAGCATGGATAAAGAGAGGTCATCATTAACAGCTCTGTCCCGATTCGTTAATGAAATTTTATTGGAAATAGAACGAGGACACTTTTCAGTGGGATTGTTCCTAGACCTGTCCAAAGCCAATGATACCTTTAACTATGACAGTTTGTTACATAAATTAGATATGTATGGAATACGTGGCACATGTCTAAAATGGATTAAGTCGTATCTTTCACAAAGGAAACAAAAGGTTATAGTAAAAAAGGATGGAGAACAAGTGGAGTCTGATAATTTTGAAGTGAAGCAGGGAATACCTCAGGGAAGTGTCCTCGGACAAATTTTATTTATTATACATACAAATAATATTACAGAGATTACTGAGAATAATAACTACTGTCAACTTACGACATATGCGGATGATACGAATATATTGGTTAGGGGAATTAATTTGAATCAATTAGACCAAAGATCAACAGAAATTCTTAACATAGCCAATGAATGATTCACAAAAAATAAATTAGTAATTAATAAAAATAAAACAAACATAGTGTTTTTTAGAACCAATCGTAGTGGACTGGATCAGCCAGATTCATTCAGAGTAAACGATGAAGCATTGGTTCCGCGGAAAGATGTGAAATTTTTGCGAATGGTATCTTGGTCCCAACATATAGAGTACGTAAGGCAAAAACTTTCAAAATCCACTTACACTTTGCAGGTTCTGAAAAAATATATAGATATTCCGACAATTAAAATGATTTATCACGCTACTATTGAAAGTAATATTAGATATGGTTATTGTTATTGTTATTGTTATTGTTATTGTTATTGTTATTGTTATTGTTATTGTTATTGTTATTGTTATTGTTATTGGTATTGCTATTGCTATTGTTATTGTTATTGTTATTGTTATTGTTATTGTTATTGTTATTGTTATTGTTATTGTTATTGTTATTGTTATTGTTATTGTTATTGTTATTGTTATTGTTATTGTTATTGTTATTGTTATTGTTATTGTTATTGTTATTGTTATTGTTATTGTTATTGTTATTGTTATTGTTATTGTTATTGTTATTGTTATTGTTATTGTTATTGTTATTGTTATTGTTATTGTTATTGTTATTGCCATTGCCATTGCCATTGCCATTGCCATTGCCATTGCCATTGCCATTGCCATTGCCATTGCCATTGCCATTGCCATTGCCATTGCCATTGCCATTGCCATTGCCATTGCCATTGCCATTGCCATTGCCATTGCCATTGCCATTGCCATTGCCATTGCCATTGCCATTGCCATTGCCATTGCCATTGCCATTGCCATTGCCATTGCCATTGCCATTGCCATTGCCATTGCCATTGCCATTGCCATTGTTATTGGTATTGGTATTGGCATTGCTATTGGTATTGGTATTGCCATTGTTATTGGTATTGGTATTGGTATTGGTATTGGTATTGGTATTGGTATTGGTATTGGTATTGGTATTGGTATTGGTATTGGTATTGGTATTGGTATTGGTATTGGTATTGGTATTGGTATTGGTATTGGTATTGGTATTGGTATTGGTATTGGTATTGGTATTGGTATTGGTATTGGTATTGGTATTGGTATTGGTATTGGTATTGGTATTGGTATTGGTATTGGTATTGGTATTGGTATTGGTATTGGTATTGGTATTGGTATTGGTATTGGTATTGGTATTGCCATTGCCATTGCCATTGCCATTGCCATTGCCATTGCCATTGCCATTGCCATTGCCATTGCCATTGCCATTGCCATTGCCATTGCCATTGCCATTGCCATTGCCATTGCCATTGCCATTGCCATTGCCATTGCCATTGCCATTGCCAGTGCCACTGCCACTGCCACTGCCACTGCCACTGCCACTGCCACTGCCACTGCCACTGCCACTGCCACTGCCACTGCCACTGCCACTGCCACTGCCACTGCCATTGCCATTGCCATTGCCATTGCCATTGCCATTGCCATTGCCATTGCCATTGCCATTGCCATTGCCATTGCCATTGCCATTGCCATTGCCATTGCCATTGCCATTGCCATTGCCATTGCCATTGCCATTGCCATTGCCATTGCCATTGCCATTGCCATTTCCATTGCCATTGCCATTGCCACTGTTACTGTTATTGTTATTATATCGTCCGTTCATTTGAATACCATGTCACGAATCTTGATCCCAACACGGATATGGAGGAACTGACTGCGTGGTTATTTGAGAAGTATTGCTTCAGATGTCGATGTGATTAAGCTGAACAGCAAAAATTCCACCAGGTATTCTTCTTTTAAACTAACGGTTCCTGAAAATCAGTCTCCCCTGGTTTTGGATGTTAATATATGGCTCACTGGTGTTATATTGAATCGGTTTTTTCGCGCCAGAGTCCTCCATAGGTGAGACGTTAGCCTTGGAACGGATGAATGGTCTACCTCCAGGGGGTGTTCAGGAGGGTTTTCGGTGCTACACGTCAATGTCCAAGGTTTATCTAACAAAATATGTGAGTTTAATGCTCTGTTAAATGATAACTCGTTTGATATTTTGTGTATTAGTGAACATTGGCTTCAATCTAACGATATTAATTGTATGCTTAAATAACTACCAATTGGTATCTAGTTATTGTAGAGTAGGGAACAGGCAGCATGAGGGAGTTGCAATATTTGCTAATGCTAATTTTTCTTTGAAACCTATTAGTGCGGAGAAGTTCTGCACTTCATTGCATGCTGAATTTTGTTGATCATTACTGTATACAGGTCATCGTCACATGGTGACTTGAATATGTTTTTTGTTGCTCTTTCCCAAATCTTGGACTTTTTCTCGAGGAAGTATAAATCGCTAGTCATTATTGGAGACATAAACCTTGATTTTGATGGTAGCACGGAGAGTGCTAGATTTATTGGCGATTTGTTCGCTACATATGGCATGACTCATTATATTCATGTACCAACCAGGATTGTGAAAGATACAAGGTCTTGTCTCGATAATGTCATAACTAATTTTGGCACAGGAAGTGTATTTACCGGTGTTATTGATACCCATAGTGCGGACCATATGGCGGTGTATATTTGTGTTAAGAATCCTCGAGGAATAAAAAAATCAAAAACCCTTGTCCGCAAAAGAATGATTAATGATGCAAATATCTCTTGTTTTTTAGATCATTTAAAATTGACTAACTGGTTCAACTTCTATTCTCTAGACTCTAACTCCAATATAATATGCAATGAGCTTTTGAAAAATGTTGCAATTTTCCTGGATGACTGTTTCCCTTTAAAAAATGTATCTGCTAAATGTGGAGTAAAGTGGTTCAATGAGGACCTGAGGGGCAAGAGAAAGAATCTTTTCAAGGCTAAATATATATTCAATGTAACAAATTCTGAGAATGACTGGGCTACTTACACTCATTTGCGTAAGCACTATAAAAAAGCTCTTGTTTCCGCTAAACGTAACTATTATGCCACGACCATTATGGCCTCGGATAATAAGTCCAAAACAGTCTGGAACATAGTAAACTTAAACCGTACATCTATAAGTAATCACGTAGCTACCAGCTTAAATCCTGACGAGTTCAATAATTTTTTCACAACTGTCTCTGACGTAATTTTCAATAGTATTGGGGATACAAATATAAATCCCTTGATATTCCTAAATAGTATGGTCAAACCAGTATCTTCTTTTTTTATGTCGCCTATATTGGAAGCTGATGTGCGTCAGGCTATCCTTTTCTTGAATAACTCAGCCTGTCTGGATTATTATGGCTTAAACAGCAGAATAGTAAAAGCTTGCCGTGAAGTACTTGTTGGGCCACTTACATTCCTATTTAATAATACTGTTAGCGGCGGCATATGGCCGGACTCTTGCAAAATAGCAAAGATTCTTCCAATCCATAAAAAGGGCGATATCGATGTTGTAGACAATTTTAGGCCAATTGCTATTTTACCTATATTTTCCAAAATATTAGAAATCTTGCTAAAAGAGATTATTGGTCTATTTGCATAAATATTCTATCATATCGCCATCACAGTTTGGGTTCAGAAAGGGGTATTCTACAGTCAGAGCGTTGTTATCTGTGATCGAGGAAGTAGTCGATGGCCTTGATATGGGTGAGAGTTCATATGCAGTGTTGTGTGACCTGACAAAGGCCTTCGACTGCGTTAACACAGATATTCTTTTGCTGAAATTTGATTACTATGGTATTCGTTCAAATGAATTACAACTTTTTAGATCTTATTTAACCAATAGGAAGCAGTATGTTATGGTTAATGACTTTGAGTCCGAAATTATGCGGATAGCAGGTGGTGTCCCGCAAGGATCAATTTTAGGCCCAGTGCTTTTTTATTGTACATTAATGATCTGCCCTCTTGTTTACCTTCTAGTTCTTGCTTCCTCTTTGCGGATGACATCACCATAGTGACTAGAGGTAGTGAAGAGCTGAGCTTAGCGAGCCTCGCATCGGCCAAATCTTGGTTTTCAACAAATAAATTAAAATTGAATGTAACAAAAACCCAAAATATGTTATTTTCATCCGATAAGTGGTGTAAAATCTGAACCAGTTAAAATGTTGGACATTACTCTCGATACCGCCCTAGCCTGGACCCCGCATTTGGAAAGGCTTTGCTCGAGGCATGCGGCGCAGCTTTTTGTAATGAGACAACTGAGGCCTTTTGTTGATGATAGCGTTATGCGGGTTGTTTATTTTTCTTTAGTGAATAGTCACTTGAGCTATGGTATCGCCTTGTGGGGATACCTCCAGGGAGCGCACAGGGCATTTATTCTACAGAAGGCTGTGGTGAGACTAATAGCTAATGTATCTTATAATACTTCTTGTAAAGACCTGTTTAAGCATCTGCCATGTTTATTTATCCTGGAGGCTCTAATTCTAGTTCATAAAAATTTTCCCAACTTAGTTACACATTCTAACATTCATAATTACGATACAAGAAATGCAGAAAATATTGTAAAGCCATTTTCTAGAATCAAAATTACCAAACAAAATAAAATGTTAATTGGCCTCTATAATAAATTTAATACATTTTTTAGACATTCCCAAATTAAATTGAAGTCAGTCAGGTCATTCCATACAATCACTAAAATATACCTATTGGAGCATTGATTTTATTCTATTAACGATTTTAAGTCATATATCAGTTGATTAATAATAATAATAATAATAATAATCTACTTTATTTCACAAAAGGTTAATATAACAAGAGGTGAAACAGCGTCAAAGACATTCTTATATACAGTATACACAATATACAAATAAAATGTAAGAAAACAATAATTATAGAAAGTCATTCACATTATATGGTTCCATGTCCACTAATAATTTTTTTATGTCTCTTTTATACAGTTTAAAATTTGTTGTTAATTTTAGATACTGTGGAAGCTTGTTAAATATTTTCAAACACATATATTCAGGCCCTTTTTCTGTTAAAGTTAATTTATGAATAGGATATGTCACATGCACATAACGCGAATCACCTACTATTTTATCACAAAATAAATTCTTATTTCTAAAAACAAATATTAAACATTCATATATATACAACGCAATTACGGTTAATATTTTATTTGCTTTAAAAATACCTCTGCATGATTCTCTGTATTTTAATTTATAAATTATTTTTATTAATCTTTTGTATAAGAAAAATCTTTTGCGCGTGTACACTGCTGCCCCAAAACAATATTCCAAATTTTACTACTGATTCAAAGTTCGAATAATATATGATTTTTTGGGTCTCTACATTTAAATATTTACTTATTATCCTCATACTATAACATGTTTTATTTAATTTTAACGATAAGTAATCAATTTGGTTTTCCCAATTCAAATACTCATCTATATATATTCCCAAAAATTTTGTGAATTTAACTACCGGTATGTTAGCATCTTGTAGTGTTATATGATTAGGTGTTTCAATATTTGATTGCTTTGTACTAAATAAAATGCTATTTGTTTTTCCATATTTAGAGTCAATTTTATGTTTTCAAAGTATTTTTTTACTCCCAAAAATAAACTGTTACATTCTGACATTATTTCAGGGTAGAGTGCCGCAACTGCCAGCAAATTAGAATCATCAGCATAGTTTACAATGCACTGATTGATATTTTCTGTTACAGTATAAATATCATTTATATAAATTACAAATAGAACAGGTCCTAAAATGCTTCCCTGTGCTATGCCTAAATTATTTTCTTTTATATTAGATTTGTATACCTGCCCATCTTTCTGTATCTGCACACGTTGTCGTCTACCCCTAAGGTATGACTGAATCCATTCTAAAGAATTCTCACGTACCCCGTATCTACTTAATTTGGTTAATAGGATGTCATGTTGTACAAGATCATATGCCTTGGACAAATCAATAAACAATCCCATTGCTATATTCTTTTTTTCTAATGCTTGTATAACTTTTTGAATGAATTGATATATTGCAGTATTTATCGACCTACCCTTTATGTAACCGTGTTGTGTTTTGTTGAGTAAATTACAACTATTTAAAAAATGTATAAGTCTTGTGCACATGGCTAATTCAAATAATTTCGAGAAGGATGGTAACAAACTAATCGGTCTATAATTGTCTATCACTTCAGGATCACTTTTCTTATGTAATGGTTTTATGAGAGCCAATTTTAGTCGTTCAGGAAAAATCCCTTGATGCAAAGAGTTGGTTATTATATAACTTAGAGGGTGTTTAATTTCGTTTATACAAAACTTTACTAAGCTTGTAGGGATTTCATCTGCTCCACTACTATGTTTATTCTTTACTTGTGCTGCAAGTTCGATAATTTCTTCTTCAGAAACAGAAGTTAAGTCCATAGTTTCACTATTTTCAGGAATACTACATACAAAAGGTGATTTACTCAAACCTGATGTTAAATTGTTTACTACATTTAAGAAATATTCATTAAAATTTTCAGCTACATCCAAAGGATCACCTTTTATTTGCATATTTTTGTTTACGATTTCTTTTCCTGTAATTTTTCTATAAATACCCCACATGCACTTACTTTTATTATCTGAATTCTTAATTTTTTGTTCGTAACTTTTAGTTCTATTTTGTGACAATAATTTGTTATATTCTATTTTAGTTTTATTATACGTGGCTTTATAATTGTTATTTATGCTAGATACTACAAAGAGGGCATCTAACCTATTTTTACAGTCCCGTAATTCAGGAGTTATTATTATATCTTCTTTCAGTTTATTTTTAATTTTTATTGATTTTAAAGGGAAACATTCGTTGAACAACAACAGAAATGTAGTACTGAACTCGTTCCACTGCAAATTTACATATTTTTTATCACAGTTTAATACATGATCCCAAGTTTGGGCTTGTAATTTATTTGTAAAATTTAATTTATTATCTTCTGAAAAAAATCTACGATATACAATATGGTTCTGTAAGTAGTTTTCTAGATAGAATTCAATTTTTTGCGCTGTATGGTCAGATATACAAGTTTTTATTACATTAACTTTATAATAACATTCATAATTGGTAAATATGTTGTCTATACAGCTTCTTGAGCTTGAAGTAATTCGGGTATATTCATCAACTGTATGAAATACATTAAAAGAGTTCAACAATAATAATAAATCACTTTTTGACTTTTTGTTTCCAGCAAAATCAATGTTAAAATCACCCACGATAAAAATCAGTTTATTCTCTTCCACTATATTTATTAATAACTCTTCCATTTTGTTTAAAAATAGTTCAACGTTTGCTCCTGGTGGTCTATAAATTGTTATTACTAAAACTTTATGTTTACTTACAGTGAATTCTGCCACAGCACACTCAAATTCATAAATAACAGATAAACTATTTAACTCTTTCCTTGGTTTTCCTTGGATACAGTTTTTACCATATATTGCTGCACCACCGTGTTGTCCATGAGACCGACAGAAATACGACACTAAGTTAAATTCACTAATACCATAACACTGCAATTCAACCTCTGACTTCCAATGTTCTGTAATCCCCAAGAAAACACATTCTGGAAATTCACACATAAGTGCACTTAACTCGTCAATGCAGTTTCCTATTGATTGTACGTTTTGATGTATCAGACTAACTTTTTTACTTTTTAACGATTTGGGTTTTCTTTTTTCCGCTGGAGAAAAAAATGGAACATGTTTACTTTAGAGTCTAGTGGCCAAAAAACTGGGGATTTCGCTTGTTCCTCTAAATTTATTGGCAAGCCTACTTTAAATGCGCTTTGAAATTTATGAAAAACATCTTGTTTTTCCACTACTATATCTGCATCTGGGACGTTTGTACATTTATTTTTAATCGCATCTTTTAATGTTTGTTCCGTCATTTGCGGATCTAGTCTAGAATTGATTGTTTAGTTATTATTATTACTATTGTTATTATTATTATTATTATTATTATTATTATTATTATTATTATTATTATTATTATTATTATTATTATTATTATTATTATTATTACTATTACTATTACTATTACTATTACTATTACTATTACTGTTTGTGGAGATAACTCAACCCAACCACGCTCTGCTACCAATATTCGTGGAGATAACTAAATAACTTTCCACTAACAACGTTTACTTTTATTTTTCTCTTTACAAAAGCAGAATTGACAGTTTTTCTAGATTCTCATTTCTACATATGACAGACACACACTTAATTAATTTTTATATTACAAGTACACAAGTACGAGTACTAACAAGATTACTAATTACATGATTACTAATTCCAACATGCCCCCCAGCTTGAAAGGGCTAGAAAACTTTCAAAACATGAGCTATTAAAAAAAAACTAATGAGCGCTTTTGTTTATGGCTCGAAATCTTAATCTTATAAACTAAGCACAGTCACTAACACACGACACTTAGCTAAGAGCTTAACAGTTAGTCCTCATCAATAGGTAAAGGGCACATCTTTGAAAATGATCGCCTGATGATCCCGTTTTGAGTACGGACTGTTGCCACTCGTGACACTCCGTCCTTCCCAGGGTGCATCTCCTCTACTCTGCCCATCTTCCATCTTAAAGGTGGTTGATTATCCTCCTTTATTAAGACTAGGGTTCCCTTTAGCAATTTGTCATGGTTAGTACGCCATTTTGACCTGGTCTGGAGCTCTGAAACGTACTATTTACTCCAACGACTCCACAAATGCTGAACGACTTGCTGCATATGCTTGTATACGGACAGGCGGCCAACAGGAATGGTAGATACGTCATGCTCTGGAACGGCTGTTAGCGGTCGGCCCACAAGAAAGTGCGCAGGGGTCAAGGGGTTTAAGTCTTCCGGTGAATTGGAGAGAGCAGTCAACGGTCTAGAATTGAGGATTGCTTCTACCTGAACTAAGATCGTATAAAACTGCTCAAATGTAAAGTGAACGTCTTTCATTATTCGTTTCAAATGAAACTTTACGCTTTTAACCCCCGCTTCCCATAGTCCTCCAAAATGAGGAGAATGAGGAGGGATAAATTTCCACTCAATTCCCTCCTTATGTGCAGAAAACTCTATATCATTACTATTTGAACTAAAAATATCGCTAAGTTCACGTAACTCATGAGACGCGGCCACAAAATTTGTCCCATTGTCACTATATATTAGACGACATTTACCACGTCTAGAAACAAATCTACGCAATGCAGCCATAAATGCATCTTTAGTTAATTCATGAACCAGCTCGAGATGAACCGCTTTTACAGTAAAACATACAAATAAGCATATATATGCCTTTGACAATCGAAATCCTCTACCAGCCTTACTTTTAATACTAAATGGTCCTGCGTAATCAACGCCTGTGACCTTAAATGGGTATCTTGGACTAAGACGAAGCTCAGGTAAGGGAGCCATAATTGGTGTTATTGCATTGGCTTTAAAACGGTAACATGTAATGCACTGATTGACTACCTTATTGCACAAGCGGTTACCACCTACAATCCAAAATTCTTCCCTAATATTAGCTAAGACATGCCTCGGTCCTGCATGTAGCAATTTTGTGTGAAAGTCTTTAATAAGGAGAGAAGACAATGTGCATTCGGAAGACAAAATTATAGGATGTTTCTTCTCAAATGCGAACTTGGCGTAAGAGAGCCTACCGCCTACACGCAATACCCCCTTTTCATCAATGAATGGATTTAAATTAATTATTTTGCTTCTTTTATCCAAATTCTTATTTTTGTTTAATCTTTTCATTTCACTAGGAAATCTATCAATTTGAGATATTTTTACTAGTCTAAAACCCGCGTATTGTATTTCTTGCAAAGAAAGCGGGATAGTCAATCGTTCAGCTTTCTTTTTTATTTTGCAATTTTTAATAAATCTGAGTACCCAAGCGAATACTCTTTTCAACTTGCTCAAGTCTGAAAACTTCTTAAAAATATCTTCATTTTTTTGTATTATCAAAACTTCACGACTATATTTTCGCACATCTGGCATACTAGCGCATATGATTTTTCTGTTCGGCCAATTTAAATGTTGTTCTTTTAACCAGCGTGGCCCGTGCCACCAAAGATCGAACTCGATAATTTCTTTAGGTGAGATGCCTCGCGATAGGATATCCGCCGGATTATCTTTACTTGATACGTGACGCCACTGATCGGTTCCTGTCAAACTTTGTATTTCACTTACGCGATTGCTTACGAAGGTTTTTAATTTATATGGCTGAGTTTTTAACCAACATAAAGCGATCATTGAGTCCGACCAAAAAACGCATTCATCAAATGAGATCCTAACCGAGTCTTTTACCTTTTTCGCTAGCCGGGTAAGTAACACAGCGCCCAAAAGCTCTAATCTTGGCAATGATACGGTTTTAAGCGGAGCTACTTTACTCTTAGCACATAATAATCTAACGGAAACCTCACCTATTTCATTCGTCGATCTAATATAAATACAACCCCCATAGGCTGCCTCAGACGCGTCACAAAATCCGTGCATTTCAACACATTTCGCTGAATTGCATAATACGTGTCTTTCTATGCGAACATTATTCATTGATAACAAGCTATCGGTAAATTCTTTCCATCGTTTTTTTATCTGTAGGGGCACAGGTTCATCCCAAGATAATTTTTCAAGCCAAAGCTTTTGCAATAGAATTTTGACACCGATTACGCAAGGACCAATCAATCCCAACGGATCAAATATTCTAGATATTTCTGAAAGCATTACTCTTTTTGTTATTTCTAAATCATTACAAGTCCGCGCGATTTTGTATTGTAAAAGATCGGAACATGGGCACCAAATAATGCCTAACGTTTTTGCATTTTCCTGCTCTCCAAACTCAATAACCTTATTATCTGAACATTCATCATAGACATATTTAAGTACTTCACGATCATTTGAATAAAATTTCCTCAATTCAAAACAACCCTGCTTTAATATATCAGATACACCCTTACAAATGTTCGCGGCATCTTTTATCGTATCGGCGCCGGTTAATAGGTCGTCAACGTAAAAGTCGGATTTGATAATTCGAGCTAAGTCCGGATGACTAGCACTATTTTCTTCCGCTAATTGAAAAATGCATCGAATAGCCAAAAAAGATGCAGAAGTCGTACCATAAGTTACTGTTTTTAATTGCCATGCCTCGAGCTCGTTTTCAGGGTCTTCGCGCCACAAAACGCGTTGCAAACAGCGCTGTGCAGGCTCTATTAGTACCTGGCGATACATCTTGGCGATATCTGCTGAAATAACATATTTATGTTGCCTGAACCGTAATAATATGCTAAGCAAATCCTGCTGAATAGTTGGGCCAGCAATTTGTAAATGATTTAATGAAAATCCTGAAGATGTTGGTGCACTACCATCAAAAACTACCCTCAACTTTGTGGTTAAGCTTTCTTCACGAAGGACTCCCCTATGCGGCATATAATAGCACAACTCATCTTTCGTAACCTTTACATTTTCCATGTGCCCAAGTTGAGCATATTCTCGCACGAAATCAATATACATTTTCTTGAGCTCCGTCTTCTTAGCAAGTTTGGATTCTAGAGATAAAAATCGTCTGCTTGCCTCTTTTAACGATTCACCTAATTTATTTACAGGAGCTCTCAACGGCAGAGATACTACGAACCGTCCCTCTGAATCACGAGTTGTTGTTTTAATGAAATGTTCTTCGCAACGCATTTCATCGTCAGAACATACCGGTTTTATATCAATCTCCTCCAGTTGCCAAAACTTTTGCAAATTAGTCTGAACATCAGAAAGTTCGCGCGCGCTTTCGGTATGTTCCAAATTTTGAGAAAAATAACAGTCTACCTCTGAAATTAACTTATTCATAGGACCGGCAACAACCCATCCAAATCGTGTCTTTTGCAATACCGGACCTTTTTCTAAATAAATCATGCCAGCACATAAGACGTCATAATATAAATCAGCCCCGATGAGCATATCAACAGCGCTTGATTTGTAAAAAGTAGGTCAGCTAACCTAAGATTTCGCGGAATATCTAATTCATCGGGATTAATCCTGCCCTGTGGCAAACATCCGGTTATTACATCTAGCACAAAACAATGAAGTTTAGATTCGTAGTTACCATGAACAGCCTGCAAAATGACTTCGCACTTACTGCTAATAGATGAGCACTTTTGATTCAAACCTCGCATCACGAAATTTATCTTCTCAGTAGGTAAACCTAACTTTTCGCACAAATTTTGCGTAATAAAACTCGACTGAGCGCCACTGTCCAATAACGCACGTATTATATGCGCATTACCGTCTTTATCTAATACTTTCAGCTGAACAGTTGAAAGAAATACCTGATTTACACCGCTACATGCTGATAACGCGATCGAGTCAATTGATCTCTTACTAGTACTTTGGTTCGCGTCATTTTCAGAAGAAGCTGTGTCATTACTTGAAATTTCCGAAACTTTTCGCGTCTCCCCCGTATTTACGCTATTTTCAATAGAAGCACGCGACGATATGTTACTTTCAGAAATAGCGCTATGCAACAAAATGTGATGCTTCTCAAAACATTTTTCACACGCTTTCATCCTGCAAATTCTACTAAAATGACCTCTTTTTAAACAGTTTAAACATAACCGTAAGTACCTTGCCTTAGATAATCTATCATTAACATTTAGTTTCAAAAATTTACTACATGCCGATATTGTATGGTTACCGTTGCACACAACACATTTTATATCTTGCGAGTCCCGTGTAGCTACAAACCCTCGCGAACTACCTGGAGTGTTGTTGCGATAACCTGAAAATATACGCTTCGAGTCATTTTGGGATATTGCTTCTAGCACCTCCGCACGCCCTTTTAAAAAGTTTTTCAAATCGTCGAAGGACGGATGCGGATTTGTTCATTTGTAGTTTTCCCAATTTTTTACGGTGCCGTTATCCAATCTGGAACAAACTAAATATATTAATAACGTGTCCCAATGTTCTACAGGTTCTTTTAATTGTTCTAAAGCCCTAATATTTTTAGTTAGGTCGTCAAGAATTTTCCGAATGCCAAATGCAGATTCCTTTGTCATTTGTTCCAGGTTGAATAATGCACGAACATGGTTTTGTACTAGCAACCTATCGCTATTATACCTTTCTAACAGTGCATTCCATGCTACTTCATAATTAGCATCAGACAATTCAAGAGCTTTTATAATCTGAGCTGCGTCTCCGTCCAAACTAACTCGGAGGTAGTGAAACTTTTGTACACCTATCAAAGAAGCATTTTTATGTATTAAGGATTGAAAAGTATCACGGAATTCAAGCCAATTATGATATGAACCAGTATACTTAGGCAAGGAAATTGTCGGCAAACGTATATTTGATAATTGATAACTTGTATCGATTTGAGTTTGACTAATAGAACTTTGAGAAGGAGCAATTTGAGGGGACCTTTCATGATCATTTATAATTTTACGTGCCAAAGCTATATTTGAAAAATAGTTATTCTCAAATAACTCTCTTTCATTTAGTTGGTTTTCCAACTCATTGGAATCGTCAGTACATTCCTCTAATTCCGATTGAAACTGATCGAAGTTCACTTTACAATCCTCTATAGCAGTAACCCTTTCTTTTAATTCAAATAAATCTAATTCAATTAATTTTTTTTTGATTCGTAACCCAGCAACAAATTTTACAAACAATGTCAATTTAGCTTTGCAAATACCTCTCGTTTTAACTAACTGGGCTAAATCCATGTTTAATTAATATTTTTCAATTTTCTTACGTGTCTATACACGCGAAACAATGCAACCCACTTACTAAAATAAAGCAACCTTTCTAGACCGCGACGCAAGGATACTCTACAATTTGGGAGCTGCGCCGATCAACATTCAATGGACCGCTACAGCTTACCTCGTTTCTTCTCGCGCTGCCGCCTATAAGTCGTTCAGATTCTAGCTGCTTGTCTGGTTCGCTTCTCTAGCACGCACCTGCACCTCGGCTCCTTACTGCGTCCAACGTGGCAAAAATACCTATGTATGCCTCGGCTCCTTGTCCGGTCACGTTCAGGGGACGCTGCTTAGCTTAGTGCCTTTTTCAACGGTGGTACTTTTTCCAGTCACCACAACAAACAGCAAAACCACGCTCTGCTACCAATGTTTGTGGAGATAACTCAACCCAGATGCTCTGCTACCAATATTCGTGGATATAACTCAACCCAACCACGCTCTGCTACCAATGTTCGTGGAGATAACTAAATAACTTTCCACTAACAACGTTTACTTTTATTTTTCTCTTTACAAAAGCAGAATTGACAGTTTTTCTAGATTCTCATTTCTATATATGACAGACACACACTTAATTAATTTTTATATTACAAGTACACAAGTACGAGTACTAACAAGATTACTAATTACATGATTACTAATTCCAACAATTACTATTACTATTACTATTACTATTATTATTATTATTATCATTATTATTATTATTATTATTATTATTATTATTATTATTATTATTATTATTTTCCGTAAACATCTTCCGACGCTCCGACACATTCGGAGATGTTCTGAAGAGTTAAGCAATGACCACTCTCCACTCCGTGGAGTCAGTAATCATTGCGCCCGTAAATCGTGTGTTCTGAGCAGACGTAGCGAACCAAGGACTATTGCCTTCTGCATTCTGCCGGCTAAGATCTCTGCCGAATTTTGACAAGCCGGTATGTCTCATTCCACCCAGGACGCCTATAATTAGCACCACAATCTTAACAGAGTGGTATGAATACAGCCTGCAGAGCTCGGAGAGAAGATCTCGATACTTCCTCCGTTTTTCCTCCTCTTTTAGGACGATGTTCTTCTCTGCGGGAGCCGAGAACTCAATCATAAACATCGTCCTAAGCTGGTGGTCGAGGAGAACTACATCAGGCTTATTGGCTTGAATTTGCCTGAGGGTGGGGAATGAATAGTTCCAATAAATTCGGCACTTCTCATTCCCCACTACGGATTCTATATCCCCCGGAGCATAAGGCAGCACTGGCGTCTCGTCTATCTCATACGAGTGTCGTAAATGATAATACAACACCCGTAAGGCTGAATCGTGTCTTTAGATATACGCTGTGGCCGCATATACCGGACAGGTAGACAGGAGATGCGTCTCCGGCGCTTGGCGGCAGGCCCTGCAGCTGGTATCAGGAACCTCGATACCCAAGACACGACTACGATAGACGAGTGTGTTAATTACACCATCTTGGCAAGTCATTATGAATCCCTCGGTCTCAGAGTTCAGTCCCGCTGATCTCAAAAAAGCAAAGGTCAGCCTTTCAGATAAGCCAAGCCCCTCTAGATGACGGTAGAAAAGACCATGCATTGGCTTATCCTTATGTAGCTGCAGACGATGACGCGTTTCTGCAGCTTTAATTTGGGCTTTTAACTGAGCAGGATCCGACTCGGTGACAGAGTCTGGATTTTCCCGCTCAGTATCGAACACGAGACCAAGTTCATCGGCTGCTCTTCTCGCTGCCTTATATACAAACGCTCCTATCCCTGCTGCTTCATGGTCTTGGACCATGCAGAGAAGGGGATCCGAGCTCCTGATGACTTTACAGGCCTCCTCCAAAACCACTCTGCCCTGGAGACACTCCAAACTCAAGAGTCCACGGCCTCCCCGATTTCTTGGGAAGTATAACCGCGGAACGGACGATCTTGGATGCAAACTCCGATGGAGATGCATCATTTTGCGGATCCCTACATCGAGTTGCCTCAGCTCTTCTTGTGTCCATTTCACTACTCCAAAGGATCGGAACGGCAAGCATATTTGTGGCACTCACCTTGTTCTTACCCGACAGCTCCGAAGACCAGATCTGTCGGAGGCGGTGCCGATACCTGCCGCGGAGAGCGTTTTTCACCGTTGCCACCTCATGAGTGCCCCGCTGTGGGACACCCAAATAGGTGTACGACTCTCCGGCATCTAGATAGTGAAAGATGCTTCCGTCTATGAGCTGGGCGTCCTCTCCGTATGGACCGCATCGTCCTCTCTTGAGATGAACCAGTGCACATTTGTCCAGCCCGAACTCCATCCCAACCGCCTGCGTGTACTCATGTACCACTCTGAGAGACTGATTTAAATCCTCTCTCCTGAGGCATACAGTTTAAGGTTATCCATATAGAACAAATGGGTGACCTTATGCTTCCAGTCTCATAGGGTACCGCAGTTGTAACCCCGGGTACGGCGAAGTACAACGGATAATGGCAGCAGTGAGATGCAAAACAAGAGGGGACTCAGGGAATCTCCCTGGAACACTCCCCTCCTGAACAATACCGGCTCTGTCTGGACCCTTGCATTAGCCGATGTTATGGTAAAGCGGGTCCTCCAGAGCGGCATGAGTTGTTCAATACATCTCACTATGGGGTCGGCCACCGCAAGGCATTGGAGCAAGTGGATTATTAGCTCATGTGATGTCATATCAAATGCCTTGCGGTAATCTATCCAGGCCATTGAGAGGTTTCGCTTGTACTGCACGGAGTCCTGCGTAATACATCTGTCGATGAGCAGGTTCTCCTTACAGCCAGCTACACCCCTCTTGGACCCTCGCTGCTCGTACATCCGTTGATAAACCGGGTTCACTGCGTGGAGCACACGCGCGTACAAGATGCGAGTAAACACCTTGTAACACGCATTCAGGCAGGTTATTGGACGGTAGTTCTTTGGCTGGGACAAATCTCCGCTCTTAGGGATAAGCACGGTTCTCCCCTCGACAAACCACGCCGGAATTTGCTGCTCTCCATTTAGCCAGGACGTGAATATTCTGGCCAAATGGCGGTTCCACCAGAAGTTGCTGATCCCATCGGGACCAGGAGCAGCGAAGTTCTTTGATCTAATAAATGATCTCCGAACTTCATCCGGGGTTATCGGTGGGCACACCTCTTGTGGCTCTCGAAGCCTTTGACAAAAGGCCTCGAAGTGTGCCAGGGCTGGAGTGTCTCTATCAAGTGGAATCCTGCGGCCATAAAGATCTCTCCAGAAGGCTTCTACCTGATCTACAGTCGGTGGATTGTCCGCAACACGCTGAGGCTGTTCAAAAAGTCGAGAGGGCCTCACTAGTGACTTTTTTGCAGCCACTAGCATCCGTATCCTGTCAAGACAATGCTGCTTGTTGGTAAGCAGCACCACCCGATTCAGGGTATGATTGACCCGCCTAAGGGAAGTAGCTATGCGTCTCACCTTAGGTGTGAAAGCCCTATTGGCTTCCACGTAGTCCATCACACATTGGATACGGGACGCGTGTTGCCTCGCCGACCGGATCTTAGCCTCCATCTTGTGCACTCGCCGCCGTGCTCTCTCTTGTGGAGAAACGGCATTTTCACGCCCTCCCTCCACTCGAGTCAGCATTTCAGCGGCTTCGTACACAGCGCAATTGACGCGCCAGATGTCAGCCTCTTCTGGGAGATCCTCACGGAGCGCAGTATCCACTCGAGCCAGATCTGCGGGCTTCGGGGTTTTATAAAGGCAACCCCGACGGGTGCTCAGGTCGTCCTGTTCTCGGGGAATGAAGCGCGGCGCCTCTGCGGGATCATTCCGTGGCTCTTCAACCACTTCATTCACCCTTAGAGGACGCCTCTCATAGCCTCTGCGACGAAGGTAGGATACATAATCCCGCAGATTTTGTGCGGTGAGGCGCGGCCTTCGGGGTGCATGTCACACCACCGAGCATACATCCGCGCCATGTATCCTCTCCGCCCGGGCTCGCTGCTTTCATAACAGACCAGAAGATCGTCCCTTAGCTCATCGGTCCACTCAAAACTTCCATTTTCATGGCCTTGGTCGTCAACGGGCAATCCGTCCGGCTGGGCCCCACCACCTTGCCCATGACCCCCATCCGAATGGGGTCGATTGTGGGGGACCTCTCTCCTGGCATTTGGAACCGGAGGTTTCAGTGTGTCAGGTGGTTGGCCTGACACATCGACGGCCGGCACCAGAGGAAAGAAGCTCATCCCTCCCGGGTGCGCAGTGCTGCCGGTCCGATTTTACACCCTTAAGCTAGAGTAAGTGGTGTCGCTACTCACCAAAGGTCGTGGATGATGGATGACCCCTCCTGCTTATTATTATTATTATTATTATTATTATTATTATTATTATTATTATTATTATTATTATTATTATTATTATTATTATTATTATTATTATTATTATTATTATTATTATTATTATTTTCCGTAAACATCTTCCGAGGCTCCGACACATTCGGAGATGTTCTGAAGAGCAATGACCACTCTCCACTCCGTGGAGTCAGTAATCATTGCGCCCGTAAATCGTGTGTTCTGAGCAGACGTAGCGAACCAAGGACGATTGCCTTCTGCATTCTGCCGGCTAAGATCTCTGCCGAATTTTGACAAGGTATGTCTCATTCCACCCAGGACGCCTATAATTAGTACCACAACCTTAACAGAGTGGTCTGAATAGAGTACAGAGCTCGGAGAGAAGATCTCGATACTTCCTCCGTTTTCCTCCTCTTTTAGGACGATGTTCTTCTCTGCGGGAGAACTCAATCATAAACATCGTCCTAAGCTGGTGGTCGAGAGGACTACATCAGGCTTATTGGCTTGAATTTGCCTGAGGGTGGGGAATGAATAGTTCCAATAAATTCGGCACTTCTCATTCCCCACTACGGATTCTATATCCCCCGGAGCATAAGGCAGCACTGGCGTCTCGTCTATCTCATACGAGTGTCGTAAATGATAATACAACACCCGTAAGGCTGAATCGTGTCTTTAGATATACGCTGTGGCCGCATATACCGGACAGGTAGACAGGAGATGCATAAGAGTCTCCGGCGCTTGGCGGCAGGCCCTGCAGCTGGTATCAGGAACCTCGATACCCAAGACACGACTACGATAGACGAGTGTGTTAATTACACCATCTTGGCAAGTCATTATGAATCCCTCGGTCTCAGAGTTCAGTCCCGCTGATCTCAAAAAAGCAAAGGTCAGCCTTTCAGATAAGCCAAGCCCCTCTAGATGACGGTAGAAAAGACCATGCATTGGCTTATCCTTATGTAGCTGCAGAAGATGACGCGTTTCTGCAGCTTTATATAGGGCTTTTAACTGAGCAGGATCCGACTCGATGACAGGGTCTGGATTTTCCCGCTCAGTATCAAACACGAGATCAAGTTCATCGGCTGCTCTTCTCGCTGCCTTATATACAAATGCTCCTATCCCTGCTGCTTCATGGTCTTGGACCATGCAGAGAAGGGGATCCGAGATCCTGATGACTTTACAGGCCTCCTCCAAAACCACTCTGCCCTGGAAACACTCCAAACTCAAGAGTCCACGGCCTCCCCGATTTCTTGGGAAGTATAACCGCGGAACGGACGATCTTGGATGCAAACTCCTATGGAGATGCATCATTTTGCGAGTCCCTACATCGAGTTGCCTCAGCTCTTCTTGTGTCCATTTCACTACTCCAAAGGAGTAGAAGGATCGGAACGGCAAGCATATTTGTGGCACTCACCTTGTTCTTACCCGACAGCTCCGAAGACCAGATCTGTCGGAGGCGGTGCCGATACCTGCCGCGGAGAGCGTTTTTCACCGTTGCCACCTCATGAGTGCCCCGCTGTGGGACACCCAAATAGGTGTACGACTCTCGGGCATCTAGATAGTGAAAGATGCTTCCGTCTATGAGCTGGGTGTCCTCTCCATATGGACCGCATCGTCCTCTCTTGAGATGAACCAGTGCACATTTGTCCAGCTCGAACTCCATCCCAACCGCCTGCATGTACTCATGTACCACTCTGAGGGACTGATTTAAATCCCTCTCTCCAGAGACCTAGAGTTTAAGGTCCGACGAAGTGCAACGGATAATGGCAGCAGTGAGATGCAAAACAAGAGGGGACTCAGGGAATCACCCTGGAACACTCTTCTCCTGAACAAAACCGACTCTGTCTGGACCCTTGCATTAGTCGATGTTATGGTAAAGCGGGTCCTCCAGAGCGGCATGAGTTGTTCAATACATCTCACTATGGGGTCGGCCACCGCAAGGCATTGGAGCAAGTGACTTATTAGCTCATGTGATGTCATATCAAATGCCTTGCGGTAATCTATCCAGGCCATTGAGAGGTTTCGCTTGTACTGCACGGAGTCCTGCGTAATACATCTGTCCATGAGCAGGTTCTCCTTACAGCCGGCTACACCTCTCTTGCATCCTCGCTGCTCGTACATCCGTTGATAAACCGGGTTCACTGCTTGGAGCACACGCGCGTACAAGATGCGAGTAAACACCTTGTAACACGCATTCAAGCAGGTTATTGGACGGTAGTTCTTTGGCTGGGACAAATCTCAGCTCTTAGGGATAAGCACGGTTCTCCCCTCGACAAACCACGCCGGAATTTGCTGCTTTCCATTTAGCCAGGACGTGAATATTCTGGCCAAATGGCCAAATATTATCAACTTAAACAGGACGTTACTCACAGTACCGCTCAGCTTCTCAGAAGAGATTAAGAAATGTGAGAAAATCCAGAAACATCCTGGTGGGTGATGGTGATTGTCATTTCGATAAATTTGTACTGAAAGCCGCTAACGTCGTTTCTGTGAAACATCTGCATACGACTAACTGGAACTCAAACACAAATGAAGAATCGCTGGCAAGTTATTTGCGTCAAATAGTACCTGATGCTCAAATACTAATACTCAACTCTCGCAATCCTTCCGACTATGCATCATTTAAAGTGACGGCGCCTAGTGAAGCACCACATAAGATCACCAAGTCTGAGGTTTGGCCCAATGGTGTCCGTGTAAATCAGTTTTTTCTGGCAAGAAGTTACACCAGCCCCCAAGTTAGAGACACAATTCTACATTTAAACACCCAAAGTTTGGTGAATAAACTAGATCAACTGCGTCAGCTTTTATCTCAAAATAATTATAGTATAGTTTGTTTCTTGAGCACTGGCTGGATAATAACTCTATTGGCTGCGTTAAGAAAATTATTCGCTTGTATCATACTATTGTCGTAACACATCACATGGCGGAGTTGCAATTTTTGCTAAAATTAAAATTAAGTATAAAGCCATTGACTTAAGTAAATTTTCAATTCCAGTGCACGCTGAGTTTTGTGGCACTGAAATCTGTAACTCACATATTGTTCTTGTGTCTGTATACAGATCATCCAGTACGGGTGATTTTGCAGCTTTTAAAACTTGTTTTACTGATAGAGAATTTGCACCATAAATATAAGTATATTATCATTATGGGTGGTTTGAATGTGGAATTGACGAGTGACACCTTGATTGTAAGGCAATTTCTAGATGTATTCGCCACATATGGTTTAAGTTTTAAAATTACTTTTCCCACTCGTGTTACTCCCGCATCAGCAACATGCATAGATAATGTTATAACAAATATTGATGACAGTAATTAGAAGTAGGTAACTTTGATCCAGATATATCGGATCATCATGCACAATACATTTCTTTACTAGGCCATCAACAAGGTAGCGTTCATAACATTAGTTCTAATCGAAGGTGTATTACTGCAAAGGGTTTAGATTTGTTGTCAAGTATGTTTTCAATGATATCTTGGGATGAGTTGGATATTGCCCTCTTGGATAGCAATAGTATTGCCTCATTTCTTACTAACTC
>CM046724.1:40053349-40078349 GCA_025584915.1 Monochamus saltuarius
ACTACGATAGACGAGTGTGTTCATTACACCATCTTGGCACGCCATTATGAATCCCTCGGTCTCAGAGTTCAGCCCCGCTGACCTCAAAAAAGGTCAGCCTTTCAGATAAGCCAAGCCCCTCTAGATGTCGGTAGAACAGACCATGCATTGGCTTATCCTTATGTAGCTGCAGAAGATGATGCGTTTCTGCAGCTTTAATTAGGGCTTTTAACTGAGCAGGATCCGACTCGGTGACAGAGTCTGGATTTTCCCGCTCGGTATCGAACACAAGACCAAGTTCATCGGCTGCTCTTCTCGCTGCCTTATACACAAACGCTCCTATCCCTGCTGCTTCATGGTCTTGGACCATGCAGAGAAGTGGATCCGAGCTCCTGATGACTTTGCAGGCCTCCTCCAAAACCACTCTGCCCTGGAGACACTCCAAACTCAAGAGTCCACGGCCTCCCCGATTTCTTGGGAAGTATAGCCGCGGAACGGACGATCTTGGATGCAAACTCCGATGGAGATGCATCATTTTACGGGTCCCTACATCGAGTTGCCTCAGCTCTTCTTGCGTCCATTTCACTACTCCAAAGGAGTAGAGAAGGATCGGAACGGCAAGCATATTTGTGGAACTCAGGCGGTGCCGATACCTGCCGCGGAGAGCGTTTTTAACCGTTGCCACCTCATGAGTGCCCCGCTGTGGG
The DNA here is from genome assembly GCA_025584915.1 of Monochamus saltuarius. NCBI lineage: Eukaryota > Metazoa > Arthropoda > Insecta > Coleoptera > Cerambycidae > Monochamus > Monochamus saltuarius. The sequence goes on from CM046724.1 coordinate 40,054,036, forward strand.
ACACCCAAATAGGTGTACGACTCTCCGGCATCTAGATAGTGAAAGATGCTTCCGTCTATGAGCTGGGCGTCCTCTCCGTATGGACCGCATCGTCCTCTCTTGAGATGAACCAGTGCACATTTGTCCAGCCCGAACTCCATCCCAACCGCCTGCGTGTAATCATGTACCACTCTGAGGGACTGATTTAAATCCCTCTCTCCGGAGGCGTAGAGTTTAAGGTCATCCATATAGAACAAATGGGTGACCTTATGCCTCCGGTGTCCTGGGGTACCGCTGTTGTAACCCCGGGTACGACGAAGTGCAACGTATAATGGCAGCAGTAAGATGAAAAACAAGAGGGGACTCAGGTAATCTCCCTGGAACACTCCCCTCCTGAACAAAACCGACTCTGTCTGGACCCTTGCATTAGCCGATGTTATGGTAAAGCGGGTCCTCCAGAGCGGCATGAGTTGTTCAATACATCTCACTATGGGGTCGGCCACCGCAAGGCATTGGAGCAAGTGGATTATTAGCTCATGTGATGTCATATCAAATGCCTTGCGGTAATCTATCCAGGCCATTGAGAGGTTTCGCTTGTACTGCACGGAGTCCTGCGTAATACATCTGTCGATGAGCAGGTTCTCCTTACAGCCAGCTACACCCCTCTTGGACCCTCGCTGCTCGTATATCCGTTGATAAACGGGGTTCACTGCGTGGAGCACACGCGCGTACAAGATGCGAGTAAACACCTTGTAACACGCATTCAGGCAGGTTATTGGACGGTAGTTCTTTGGCTGGGACAAATCTCCGCTCTTAGGGATAAGCACGGTTCTCCCTCGACAAACCACGCCGGAATTTGCTGCTCTCCATTTAGCCAGGACGTGAATATTCTGGCCAAATGGCGGTGGACACTGGTGAATTTTTCCACCAGAAGTTGCTGATCCCATCGGGACCAGGAGCAGCGAAGTTCTTCGATCTAATAAATGATCTCCGAACTTCATCCGGGGTTATCGGTGGGCACACCTCTTGTGGCTCTCAGCCTTTGACAAAAGGCCTCGAAGTGTGCCAGGGTTGGAGTGTCTCTATCCAGTGGAATCCTGCGGCCATAAAGATCTCTCCAGAAGGCTTCTACCTGATCTACAGTCGGCGGATTGTCCGCAACACGCTGAGGCTGCTCAAAAAGTCGAGAAGGCCTTACACGGAACAAATTATTTTGCTCCAACCTTCTCGACCGCCTCACTAGTGACTTTTTTGCAGCCACTAGCATCCGTATCCTGTCGAGAGAATGCTGCTTGATGGTGAGCAGCACCGCTCGATTCAGGGTATGATGGACCCGCCTAAGGGGGTAGCTATGCGTCTCACCTTAGGTGTGAAAGCCCTATTGGCTTCCACGTAGTCCATCACACATTGGATACGGGACGCGTGTTGCCTCGCCGACCGGATCTTAGCCTCCATCTTGAGCTCTCGCCGCCGTGACCTCTCTTGTGGAGAAACGGCATTTTCACGCCCTCTCTCCACCCGGAGTCAGCAGTTCAGCGGCTTCGTACACTTCTGGGAGATCCTCACGGGCGCAGTATCCACTCGAGCCAGATCTGCGGGCTTCGGGGGTTTTATAAAGGCAACCCCGACGGGTGCTCAGGTCGTCCTGTTCGCGGGGAATGAAGCGCGGCGCCTCTGCGGGATCATTCAGTGGCTCTTCAACCACTTCATTCACCCTTAGTTGAGGACGCCTCTCATAGCCTCTGCGACGAAGGTAGGATACATAATCCCTCAGATTTTGAGCGGTGAGGGCGCGGCCTTCGGGGTGCATGTCACACCACCGAGCATACATCCGCGCCATGTATCCCCTTCGCCCGGGCTCGCTGCTTTCATAACAGATCAGAAGATCGTCCTTTAGCTCATCGGTCCACTCAAAACTTCCATTTTCATGGCCTTGGTCGTCAACGGGCAATCCATCCGGCTGGGCCCCACCACCTTGCCCATGACTCCCATCCGAATGGGGTCGATTGTGGGGGTCTTCTCTCCTGGCATTCGGAACCGGAGGTTTCAGTGTGTCAGGTGGTTGGCCTGACCATCGACGGCCGGCACCAGAGGGAAAGAAGCTCATCCCTCCCGGGTGCGCAGTGCTGCCGGTCCGATTTTACACCCTTTAGCTAGAGTAAGTGGTGTCGCTACTCACCAAAGGTCGTGGATGATGGTTGACCCCTCCTGCTTATTATTATTATTATTATTATTATTATTATTATTATTATTATTATTATTATTATTATTATTATTATTATTATTATTATTATTATTATTATTATTATTATTATTATTATTATTATTATTATTATTATTATTATTATTATTATTATTATTATTATTATTATTATTATTATTATTATTATTATTATTATTATTATTATTATTATTATTATTATTATTATTATTATTATTATTATTATTATTATTATTATTATTATTATTATTATTATTATTATTATTATTATTATTATTATTATTATTATTATTATTATTATTATTATTATTATTATTATTATTATTATTATTATTATTATTATTATTATTATTATTATTATTATTATTATTATTATTATTATTATTATTATTATTATTATTATTATTATTATTATTATTATTATTATTATTATTATTATTATTATTATTATTATTATTATTATTATTATTATTATTATTATTATTATTATTATTATTATTATTATTATTATTATTATTATTATTATTATTATTATTATTATTATTATTATTATTATTATTATTATTATTATTATTATTATTATTATTATTATTATTATTATTATTATTATTATTATTATTATTATTATTATTATTATTATTATTATTATTATTATTATTATTATTATTATTATTATTATTATTATTATTATTATTATTATTATTATTATTATTATTATTATTATTATTATTATTATTATTATTATTATTATTATTATTATTATTATTATTATTATTATTATTATTATTATTATTATTATTATTATTATTATTATTATTATTATTATTATTATTATTATTATTATTATTATTATTATTATTATTATTATTATTATTATTATTATTATTATTATTATTATTATTATTATTTATTATTATTATTATTATTATTATTATTATTATTATTATTATTATTATTATTATTATTATTATTATTATTATTATTATTATTATTATTATTATTATTATTATTATTATTATTATTATTATTATTATTATTATTATTATTATTATTATTATTATTATTATTATTATTATTATTATTATTATTATTATTATTATTATTATTATTATTATTATTATTATTATTATTATTATTATTATTATTATTATTATTATTATTATTATTATTATTATTATTATTATTATTATTATTATTATTATTATTATTATTATTATTATTATTATTATTATTATTATTATTATTATTATTATTATTATTATTATTATTATTATTATTATTATTATTATTATTATTATTATTATTATTATTATTATTATTATTATTATTATTATTATTATTATTATTATTATTATTATTATTATTATTATTATTATTATTATTATTATTATTATTATTATTATTATTATTATTATTATTATTATTATTATTATTATTATTATTATTATTATTATTATTATTATTATTATTATTATTATTATTATTATTATTATTATTATTACCGTTAACCATCACCATCACCATCACCATCACCATCACCATCACCATCACCATCACATTATTATTTCGCATATTCTCTGAGTATATCAGGTAAGTACTTTAGACACGGCTTGTGATGCAAGTGCATATTAAATTGTTTTTTTCAGGTTTTCACATTCAAGACCTTATGAGCTATATGACATGTTCCAAGAATGGCTAACTTTTGCAGTTCCAGGTATAATATTGGAGGTAAATGTAAAGTTTCAATACTCTTATGTAATTTTAATGGTGCGCCTACGACCACTGGTATAATGACTACTCTTTCTTGATTCCAAATCGCCTTGATTTCGGTAGCTAATGGCATGTATTTCCGGACTTTCTCTACCTGCGTCTCTAGTATGTTGTGGGCAGATGGTACAGCAATGTCTACTAGGTAAGTAGTTTTATTAATTTTGTCCTGAACTACTATGTCTGGTCTATTGCGCTCTATTGGGTGATCCGTTAACACTGTTCGGTTCCAGTATATTATTATTATTATTATTATTATTATTATTATTCAGGTGTATATGTAATGTGGAAGTCAAAGGGTTCGCGTATTTGCATTATTATCCTGATGGATTATTATTATTATTGCCATTATTATTATTAGCCGTTTGAGATATTCCGTGGGGGCCAAGCTAGTACATCCGGCTATTATATGCCCTATCGTCTCTGATTTGTTATGGCAAATTCTGCATTTATCTTCTAGCACAGTCGGGTCTTTGATTATGTATTTGCGATAGTTTAGAGTAGGCAATACTTGATCCTGATCATTTAATGATTTTTTTTATAAACATGACTTGATAAAGAATATCACACTATCTAACCCTGTATCTCTAAATTTTACTACTACCACTGGAAATATGAATTCCTTAATGTTGTACCTATTTACTGATTAGGAGCTACATTTTGACAAATAAATTAAAAAATAAGATGATGCAGATGAAATTCCTACATTTATTCTAAAAATGATATTAAACATTATTATTCCGTCTCTTACCAATTTAGTAAATCTCGTTTACTAATGGAAATTTGCCTAAGTCTTTAAGGATAGGCAAGGTTATTCCAGTTTTTAAGAAACACGATTCTTCACTGATAGAAAATTACAGACCGATCACACTGACGTCATGTTTCTCTAAAATATTCGAATATTGTTTTATGAAAAGGCTTGACTTTGCGTTAAATTATAGAATTTTTTCAGGAAATCAACATGGCTTCTTGCCTCTAAAGTCGGCGAATAGCGCTGTTTTCATTTTATGAAAAATTGATAAATTATATAGAAGCAGGCGAGAGTCCTGTTGAGATCTTCTGTGATCTTAGCCATTTGACTGTGTCAGACATAATCTACTCTCAGATAAATTACACTCGTATGGTATCCATGGTGCTACATTGAACTGGGTAAAATCATTTTTAGAAAATAGAAGCATTACTTTGACAGAAAACACAGCAAGGTATTCAAATCTTCTTACAAAACCATTACCACAGGAGTTCCACAGGGGTCGGTCCTGGGCCTTGTTCTATTTTTGTTTTATACGAATGAAATAGACAAAATAAGTCCTTGCATACGCCGATGATAGGATCATACTCATTTCAAGTAAAAGCGAGTATATTGTGGAGTATAATTGTTTACAAACTGGCAATCAATTAGCTTATTGGTGTAACATGAATTCTCTATATTTTAACAGTGAAAAAACAAATATAATTAGATTTCATAATTATCAAAAACATCATTCCTAATATTCAAAATAATAATATTAACCTAAAACATACTGGAAAGGTATAGTTTTTAGGATTAATTATGTACGAAACACTGAGCTGGAAAAATCATTGCATCTATCTTAAATTAAAATTAAGTACTAATTAGTTTTACTTTATGTTTAAAAACTTAAAATATGTACTCACACAAGAGCAGTTATTGAGTCTGTACCATGCTCAAGTTTCTTCTACATTGCGGTATGGGATTTGTTTTTGGGGCTTGTCTACAGGTGCATCTAATGTATTTGTTGTCCAAAAACGTATTTTGAGAATTATTGCAGGCGTGAATAAGAGTTGCTCTTGTACAGACATTTTTAAAAAATTTTAAATTTTTACCCTGTTAAACACCTTGATATTTGAAGTTTGTGTATATGTTTTCCTAAAGAAGGACAAATTTTTACAGAGTAACCAGATTCATGAATATGATACGAGGCACTGTATAGATTTTTATGTACCGTTTAGTAAATATGTTGTTTTCTAAATTGCCACACCATTTAAGATTAAAGATTTTTAATAACCTTCTTAGATTTCTAACACAATCCCAGAATTTTTAAAAATCAATCTTAAAATATTTTTATGTACAAGTGTTTTTGATGAATTCTTTAATATAAGATTTCTATCTGCTGTAAATTAAACTGTGTATCTGACTTCTATTAGAATTTGTATACATCTTTGGAAAAATAAATTTATCATTATCATTATCGTTATCGTTATCGTTATCGTTATCGTTATCGTTATCATTATCATTATCATTATCATTATCATTATCATTATCATTATCATTATCATTATCATTATTATTATAAGGGTGAGTGCCCTTTTTATTACAAGTAGTTACTAATTTTTCTCTAATAATTGCGACGCAGATAATACAACATAACAGACAGACGTCCAACCCAGCAAGGGGAACTCCAAAACGGACGATTACACACACATATACACAAACATACACAAAACATGAATATCGACGCTGACATAAATATAACTACGGACCACACATATAGCGACAGGTCCTCTACATCATCGACACAAAATACACAGACAAAAGCTGACATATATGACAAATTACAAAAACACGTAAACAAACAAATACAAAAACTCACCAAACAAAACAGCAAATTAAATGCACAAGTATAGACCCTACCAAAACAAATTACGGACATGCAAAAAATACTTAAACAATCTGATAATAACAACAAATTTACACAAAAAACTAGACGAACTAATAAATAGACAATCACATTATAACACACCCAAAACACGTAGCCCTGCCCCGCTCCCCCCATCAGAACGGACAAAAAATCGAGGCAAGGTCTTCTAACGAGGACAAAGCCCCCATACAAAAAAAAACAAACCAAACGACGCAACCTCAAACGCCAAACCACAACACAAAAAACCCCAACGTACATCTCAGACTCAAAAACCGATCACAAGTACACGAGAAAACACGTAAACAAAAGTACAAACAGAAAAACTGCCCCAAGTACCCCCAGTAACCCTATGCAAACAAGAGCGCTGGTTACAAATACAAAAACTCTTGTCGACACAACAAGTACACTATAACAAAGCCAAACCGACTAAAGACACAGATGATCACATAAAATTAACAAATACTCAGACAAACAGAGGCGAGGAATACCACACCTTCACCCTCAGCGAAGAAAAATCGCTGAGGGTGGTGATATGTGAAATACCTCCAGCAAACTACAAGGGGGTCCCAAGTACCCCAAGACTAAACACACACTGATAAACAGTCAAAACGTGACGACTATGACTACAAAAACACGCAAAAAACCGTTACTAACTGTTGTATATTTAATATAGGTATATGTATATAATTTAATGTGCCACTAGCTAAGCATTATATATGTGAAACATTATTTTTTATGTGCCGCTTGTTAGTGTAGAGATTCCATTTTACTTTTTGTATTTCTTTTTATGTATTCGTGTTTGTAGATATATACCGATATTTTTATAGAATAAACATATATGTAAAATACCAGCATTGAGTATTATTACCAAATTATTAAATTATTTACCAAGTCATTATACTAACCACCACCGCTTCCACCCCCGGACAATCTTACGCAAACGTAACAAAAGGACCACCCCAAAAAACAAAACAAACAGACGTACACTAACTCAGAAATACGGATGCGACGTTCTCCTAACCGGGGGAGACGGCTATGATAAACGCAACGATGTAACGAATATGCAAAAATTGTTCGACTAAATGGCTCGTCAACCTCCCTCACCGTGTTCGCCGAGAATTTCGTTCTGGAACCTTGACGAATTGCGAGGCAGAAAGTTTTAACTGGAGAACAGGCTAAATCGTCTAAAAATAGACGTGATGGCCGTCCAGAAAATCCAGCTTAGCGAGGCCTTCCGAATTTCCATTCCTGACTATGACATTTACATACACAACAGAGTCCCTAACGGGTGCATTCATAATCAAGAAATACATCGGCCACTATCCGCTGCAGCGTCTTCAAACTCAAAATATCGAGACCGTGGTGATAATGGTGAGGTCGCTACGGCATGGAGACGCATCTTATAATTCATTCCGCTAATTGCTAAAATTTTCGCCGAAGAACAAGGGTCGCTGGATTTATGGCGGAGACAAGGAAACGAGGACACCTTCACTAGGGAGGTTCACTGGTTGGCAAGGCTTCCGACAGAAATGTAATGAACTACCAGTCATTGAAGCCAGCCAAGACCTGAGGATAGTAGTCCTTGCTCTAGAAATAGACATCAAAAACGCACTGACTTAAACCACGACAGTGACAATAGCCCCCCGACTGTCAAATCCGAGAGACATATTCCCCGAGAACATCAGACAACTAATACGAGACAGATGGCGACAAAAACGGCTTGCCATCCGCATCTGTCTCTTCCAACACAGACATGACTTAACCGTACTAAACAGATGGGTGGAGGCGGCCCTGAGCGAGCTGGCCCAGAAAAGATGGGCAGACATTTGGAGTCGCTGAACCCACAAGACAACAACCTCTGGAAAGTACAGAAGGCCCTATAGTTGCCCGCCCGTCGCAAGATTCTTCCAATACACGGTAGCAGGGGGGTAGTTTACAAAGACCAGGAAAAGGCTGTCGACAGCCTAGAACTGCAGTGTTGACAGCTCAAGCTGCCCGATGAAGAGTTTGAGCGGGCGGTCGAATACGCAGTCAGTCGGAGACATCAAGAGGGAGCTAGACAATGACATTATACAACCTGCCACCCTAGACGAACTCAAACAAATAATACGACGCTTATGTAACAAAAAAGGTCCGTCAGGTCCGGGAGCTGACGAAATACAAAACGCTACACTGAAAAGATTACAAAGCAAGGGTATAGCGACCCTACTAAACTTAACCAACGCAATACTCAAACTTAAACACTTTCCTACACAGTAAACATCATACGTATACCCAAACCTAACAAAGACCACATCTTCCCATCCAACTACCGACCCATTAGCCTACTCCAAGCTATGAGCAAAGTGGTAGAAAAAATTATCCTATTCCGCTTAAAAACCCCTTCTGAAGAACTACGAGTCATTCCCGACGAATAGTTCGCTTTCCGCCCCGGCCACTTCACCGAACTTCAATTCCTATGCCTGACAGGGAACATCACGGCGGTCTTCGACAGAAGATAGTTCACTGGAGCTGTCTTAGATGTCACAAAGGCCTTCGATACGGTTTGGCTTGAAGGCCTACTGATGAAAATGCTCACTAACCATTACCCCATATCCTTTAATAAACTAATCAAACCCTACCTCCACCAACAAAAATTCCGTACCCAAAGCCTACAAATCTTTCTCACAACCCGACCCACGGAAGCAGGCGTCCCACCTATGTCAATAGCTATTCTCTCGAATGGAGTTCCAACATTGTACTGCTTTATCTGTTCTCGGCTTTGAGTCCTTGGTCCTTTACTAGAAGCGCAGGTATCACAACGTCGGCACCATTATTCCACATCGGACCCACTGCCAAGCTTTATTCAAAGCTTTATTTATTCCAAATTTTTCACCCCACTATGTAGTGCTTGAAGAACTTCTGAAATTCTTTTCTTTCTCGTCGGCACCCTCCCAGACTATTTTTAGCAGGCCGTTCTCGATGGCTAAATAGTTCTATAACGCCCAGTAGCATTTTAGAGAAAATAATTTGTGAGAAATATCCTGCCTGGTGGATCTGTCCATATTTTTAACTTTCCATTGTAAAATTGGTTCAAAATCATCTGGGTCTTGGACCTTGCTAAAGTAGGAATCGCTCTATCGCGTCCGTCTTCAAATTGTGATAATATTCCTCCAATTCCAGTATTACTGGCATCGGTCCACGATGATTTTCTTTCCCGGCTTGGGATGTGACAGAATCAGAGAAAATAAAACTTCATTTAATCTTTTAATGGCTTGTATGGGTGATTGTTTTCCGCGAGTCGATGTAAGTGTTTGGCAATCTCGGCAAAATTTTTCACGAACACGGTAGTAAGTGCAAAATCTCAGAAAACTCATTCATTCATGTTTGTCTTTCGGTACTGGCTGGAAGTGGCCATTACCGATGGTTTCAGTTTTCTCTGGGGCAGTCTTCACTCCATTAGATGAAATACTGTGTCCTAAATACTTGACTTCTTTTTGAATAACCTTCCTACTTCGTAGGAATTAACTTGACATTCTTCAAATGGTCTTTGAAATCTTTGCCGAATATTATTATGTCATCAAGTTAAACGAGACAAGTTTTTCAGGTCATTCCTCGCGAAATAGTTTTCATAAGTCTTTCAAATGAGGCTGGTGCATTGCAGAGGCCAAAGTACATAACGTTAAAGTGCCACAAACCTGTTCCAATGGAAAACGCTGTCTTCTCTTTATCATCTGGGTGAAGTTCCACTTGGCAATAGCCACTTTTCAGGTCTAATGTTGAAAACCATCGGGATCCAGACAGTGTATCCAGAGTATCATCTATTCTTGGCAACGGATATCTGTCCTTAGTGACATCATTTAATCCATGTACTCTGGTTCAATAACTCCCTGCTGTTGCATGTCTATCAGCATTGTCGATATCCCGTCTTGCTTCGCTAAAGGAATACGTCGTGGAGCTTGTTTTTAATTGGTTATTCTTCATTTCATCCTGACTGTTCTTCATATCTTTCAAGTCTTCCTTCATTTCGCCCTAGCTGTTATCATTTATTTTTTTAAATCTTCCTTCATATCTTTCATCATTGTCATTAACTGTTAGAATGTTTCCTCCATTTCTGCTGTTCTAGATCTCGTTACCGGCATTCACTTGTCTAATCCAAACGTCTTCTTTGTGAAACGTCTAACTTCTGATACCAATGTAACCTCTAAATTGACAGTCTTGAAATAAGTCACGTAGAAAAATAAACTTTATTGTCGCTTCTTAAGACACAGGAAATGTACTTCAAACAAATTCACAACTGTCAAGTCTTTGCTTTGGCGATTATGCTATTGTGTTAAGCTACTCAATATAAACTGAACCGTGACGTCAAAGCCGATCCGCTTATATATGTTTTTAGAGTTGTCAAAGTTTCTGTGATTTCGAGAACGTGTCGAGAGACAAATAGAATATAGCCTGGCAAACGACAAAATAAAGGCATTATACATTTTAACGCAAACAGGAACATAATTAACAACCTAAAATAGTGGGTGAGCTTCCGTACTTTTAAATTAAAGTAAAAGTTTCAAATTATTGCAATCTAAACTTGTTAGTGAAAATGCTGCGTAATAAATATTCTTTATTGTTCATACTTCGATGTAATTTCTATTCAGCTTTAACTTGATTGTAAATATATTTTACTTTGAGAGTATAAAGTAGGTACGACGACATGATTATATCTGGTTGAATGCTTATTAGTAAGATTTCCGCTATTTGCTATAAGTTAAACATTAGCGCTTGTGTGAGAATATGTATTAAATAGAAATAGTTGGAATTAAATACGTAAAGCGGCAAAGGTGACTTTAATTATGAAAATAAAATACCTATCAAGTATTTCATTGGGATATTTCACCGTGGGTTCTTAAACACGATATAAATAAAGAAATCATAATAATACATCATACCACGGCTAAAAGTATGTATCTTAAATTATTTTATTTTTTAAATGCTGTATTAGTTAACACAAGTTGTAACAACATTCACAATAAAAAATCTTTGAGTTCATACTCAGATTATAACTTAAAGAGAATAAAATTTTAAAGGATTGTAGTTGTTAATTTGGTAAAAGGAAAAACCAAGCAGTCACAATTTGGTAAAATGTGGAATATCACATTGCAAAAATATAGAAGTACAAGCAGAAAATATTCTACCCTATAGCCGCGCTTTAGTAGACACTGGCAGTAGTCAATAGTATCAAAACTAAAATAAACAAATTTTGTACATTACAAATTATAGATATTTTTTAAACGATATACTTACCTACAAAACTTTCCGAACAATTGCATGTGTATTCATAATCATTAATAGCAATGCAGGTACCATTATTGCAAATTCTAACATTGGAATTGCAGATGCCTAACGACATAGGAATGCATTGTTTTAAGGTAACTGAACCTACACTGGTAGTAGTAAAATCCTTTGGACATGATATGCATCTAAGTTGTCCATATTCTGGTTGATAGTAACCCACGCCGCATAATGTACAGTACGGTTTCAATGTTGTCCTTCCAATTTTCTTATCAGGATATCGTTTTGAATATTTTGGATATTTCCTCTTCGCGTATGTACCAGGAGGACACTCCTCTATAAAGAGACATATGTGAAATGTATGAATAAATTACTTACTAAAAATCAGTGGCAAATAAACCAAGTTATTGAATCTATTATTCCTAAGGTAACACATTTGTCTTACTTTCATTTAAGTATACGAAAACATTCTCTTTGGTTTTGAAAGATGTAACAACAAAAATTTGTCTAATTATTAACTATTTAGTTGGCTGTTATATTATTAGAATATATAGGAACACTGCAGATTTCTTTCCCTTCCACATTACCATCAAATTGATGGTAATTTACAGCAAATGAGTATTTTGAGAAGTCGTTATTTTTCACATTTCTCTAGATAAATTCCATTTTACAATACATTGTAATACCCAGATTTTATTTTAATAAATAATAAGGATAAAATAAGCATTCCTTGACACCTAACAATTAATTCAACACATTTTTATTACAACCTATTACTGATAAAACCCTGTATATTATTATGTCTTTCAAAATTAACCTAGACGCCAAGCGAACCAAAACAGTGTCCATCGCCGCGTTTTTTGTCCCTCTCCGCGCCACGTCTAACTTACGTGCTAATACCCCGTGCACTAGGTATTGTGGTACTGAAAAATGTCATCATTAACTATATGTACATACACTATGCACAACACCCTGACCTCCGTGACCAATCACTCACACACACATCTTACACTCCTCATATATGTTTAACTATACAACTAACTAATAGTCATGCCAACCAATTCTAATTCTTAAAACTCCAGCAGATCTAAAAATCTTTTTTTATATATATTTTTAGGTATTAACACTAATACAGTAATAAAAGTCTTCTGTCTCAATCTTCTCAGTTTGATTGTCTAGACAGGAAGGTTAGTCCAGCGCTTCAAATGGTACTGTGCTATACCTCCGTAATGAATCAGCAGGTACCAAGAACTGTCGATACCTATAAATTTTCAACACCTTGACTGCAATGATTATGTATCGATCATTGCCTTTCACTTTGGCAATACGATATGGTCTCGAATAATTCCTGGTCAGTTTATTGTTACCGCCTTGTGTGCATGTAGTGTATGTCGTTGCTCCCCTACAAAGCACTACGGCTCCCTTGAGATACTCCATGGCAGGCTTCCGCCTCCTGTTATATTGTTCGAACCTCCTCTGAGCTTTTCTGTCTAAGCACTGTTAGAACTCTCAGTCTCATAACATGACAAACTATTTGTCTCTTCATGAACTCCTTGAAACGGTTTGTTGATGATCGCCTTTCCGTGGTCTCTTTCAGTATGTAAATCAATAAATTTTGTAAATGAATCAATTAATACTAGAATATAAGCATTACCTTTAGTACAAAAGATCAGTAGATTGTATCAAAATGTTTCGCCCCCTTCTTGATAGCATGCAATCTACTCTGTAGTTCCTTACTGAAAGCACGCTCCAGGCAGGACTCCATATATTTCCGAGCAAACCGCCTCATTCTGGGAAACCAATAGGTTTTCTTTAATATCGAGTGATTTTTCTCTACTCCTGAGTGGCAAATCTCATCTCTCTCATCTCATTGGCCCATTTTGCATCTCATCGTAGCAATTGCAATTGAGAACCTGTGAATGTGTCGAATAAAGTAGACATATCTCGGCGGTGCTGTTTATAAGTTGCTTGAAGTAGAGAAGAAAACGTGTAAAGAGAAAGTATTATTTTCCCCCATTAGAAGTGATTGTGTAAATAAACCGATTGATATAAAAATTGAGTTGAAAAGTGCATCTGACCTTTGTATAAACTATTAATTGTTCTTTCATAATGGAAGGCAGAAATACCCGTAAAAATGTTACTAAGGGAGAAGATGAACTGCACACATTAGTCAAGTCTCTAGTTACAACTCTCTGTACCTCAGAACATTTTATTAGTAAAATAGCAAAAATAATCATTGATAGCATTTCTAAAAATTTCAAAGAAGACATTCAAAAATTGAGGGAAGGAAGTGCACGAATAAATAATAAATTGGAAGAACAAGGTAAAATGATAAATGTACTAGCAAACCAACAAGAAAACCAAGATGAAATTAATAGAAGCTGTAATATCTTATTTTTCGGCTTATGCGAAAAAGAAGATGATGAACATATTTACAGATATAATGCATTTGAATATAACTGAATATAATATTGAGTCATGCTTCAGAGTAGGGAGAAAAATGGACAATAAGACCAGGCCAGTATTAGTAAAATTCTCAACAAATTATTATAAGAAACTTGTTTATAATAATAAAAAAGTTATTAAAACAATTAACACTTGTGGCTAGAGAAGATTTAACATCCAGTAAATTGAAGATTCTCAAAGAGGCGTTGAAAAAAGTGGCCAAAAATGGAAGAGTATGGACAAGTCATGGTAATATTATTGTGATGTTTAATAATTCCAATCAGACTGTGAACGTTGTTACACTAGATGATATTAACGCCTTGTAGCCATCTTTATTCGTTTAAAGTATTTTATACCATATTTTACATGTTTAGTTTAAATAGGATTAATTTAGCAGCACCAGCAGGTTGTGTGCAATTGGTACACACCTTGGTATGTGTATACATTTTTTTCTTTTACTTTTTCTGTTGATTAAGATAGAAATACATTTCTTTTTTGTAGATTGAAAATACTTTGTAAATAAGATTAAATTAATAAATAATATTTGAAAATATTGTGAATTTGGAAATGCGTTTTTTGAAGATTGGATGCACCAATGCGAGATCGTTATTACCCTCTATGCATGACGTTAAGCAAATCGTATTTCAAAATGATTTATTTTTAATATGTGAGTCATGGTTAAAGGAGTCTGTTAATGATGTGGTAATGTAAAAAAATTAACACTTTACTAGAATCGCTTAATTTATGTCAATTAATTAATGAGCCTACCAGAATTACTGCAACGTCTAAAACTCTTTTGGATTACGTAGTGGTTTCTGAGGGGTGTGAATGTGATGCAGCTGTTGTGCAGAATGTAATTTCGGATCATTCAATGGTTCTTTGTAGATTTAGAGCAGAAAATAAATTATATGATACATCAAAATTTATTACTTATAGAAATTTTAAAAATTTTGATAAAGAACATTTTCAATTTGATCTTTTTAATACAGCCTTCTTTAGAATCTTTGATCAAGAAACATTAGACGGCAAATTATCATACTTAGTTAATTGTTTGAATGCTCTATTTGCCAGACATATCCCTATTCGCACCGCAAGAGTTACGAAACCAAAAGCGCCTTGGTTGACTTTCCCCATTAAAATGATGATGGTTGAAGGAGACAAAGCAATGCTTAAATATAAGCGAACTAAATCTGAACATGATCTGCAATCATACAAAAATCTGCGTAATTTTACTTTTCAATCCATTAAAAGAGAGAAAAGAGACTATTTTTTACATCAATTTAAAAATAATTCACCTAAGGAAGTATGGCGCAATCTCAAGTCTAATAATTTTCTATCGGAAAGAAATTTGATATACCAGATAACTTGAATGATCCGAACAAAGTGAATAATTATTTTGTTAATTCCATTCCTCAAACTGAACCGCCGGAATATATTAAATCTTTTTACAAAAATAATAAACTCATTGATGCAGATTTTACTTTCCAAGAAGTTAATAACTTATTTGTTTACAACACAATTTGTAATATTAGAACTAATGCTGTAGGATGTGATGGGTTGAATGTAAATTTAATTAAACTTTGTTGTCCCCATATAGTCCCTTATATTACTCATATTATTAATTTTTGTATAACCAGCTGTGATGTTCCTACTGCTTGGAAGAAAGCAATTATTAAAGTTTTACCTAAAAACCAAACCCCACAGAGTTAAAGGAATTAGGTCTGATAAGTATTTTACCCACGCTATCGAAAATTCTAGAAAAAGCTCTTGAGCATCAAATTAAAATATATTTAGATACTCATTCGTTGCTACCTTCAATTCAGTCAGGTTTTAGTAAAGATTGTAGTTGCACTACTGCTCTAATTCACATCACTGATGACATTTGTAACGAACCTATTTTATTTTATTTTGCTCACACTGTACTTTAATTGTTTGGCGCACGCGGTACCTGAAATTGCTTAGCGTATCGCGATTTTTGCACACGACACTACCCGCCGTTCTGTATAAAAGCCGGCGAAATTGCCTTTACCAGCAGTGCTTAGCAGGCTCTTTCCGCGGCACTCAACCTTCCTCTACCCCAGGGTGTTTAGCAGGTAACTTCCGCGGCACCCTACCTTCCTCTGGGTGTCCTGAGCGTTTAGCAGGTAATCTCCGCGGCGCTCCAGGCCTTGCCCGTATCCCGCCGACTCCGAGCGTTTAGCAGGTAATCTCCGCGGCGCTCGAGGTCTTGCCCGTATTCCGTCTTCCGTCGACTCCGAGCGTTTAGCAGGCCCTCTCCGCGGCGCTCGAGGTCTAACCCGTATTCCGTCGACTCCAAGTATTTAGCAGGTGTTATTCCGCGGTACTCGACGTCGTCTCCGTGGTCTTCGACACTGGGTGTTTAGCAGGCTCTTTCCGCGACACTCAGCGTCTGCACCGTACATTCCTTACCGCCCTCTTTGTTAATTTATTATTTTGTATTATTATTTCAGGACCTAGTTTATTTATGTTGGGGAATTATTATTCGTATTAGTTGTTTACAGGGTGACATTTTATTTTATGAAATAAATATTTTATTTTGAATACCGAGTCTTATAATATTCCTGAACCTTGGACATAACTTCTCCACTGAGTGAACCCGGACAGATTCAAGTGGCTGTACTGGTTCGGCATCTGCGAACGAACCTTGAAAGTACGTCACATAATTTTGGCGCTCGAGCAGGGACCGGAAGAGCAGGGACCGGAAGAGCAGGGAAGAAAAAAAAAGACAAGACTGGAACCGAGACCGTAGTACCCAAAACTGTGAGAGGAGAGATAATAGAGGAAGGACCGTAGATCATCGTTTTAACCCACCAGAAAGATTACTGTGGACATCTAGACCGCGAATCCGCCATTTTCTCGAAAAAACCGAATTTAACCGAACATTTCCGAAGTCAAGTGGGGTATCGTTTTCAACATAATTCGACCCGAGGGAGCGTTTCCGACTATTGTCGACTTGATCCGACTGTTACCGACCGAGATTTTGAGTCAAAAACGTTTGCCGAAAATAATTCTCGAAATCTGAAGTAAGGATTAGAAAGTAGAGGAACTTTGAAATCCGTCCTGCAAGTTTTACTACAAAATGCCTTCTGACTCTGAAGAAGCCGCCGCTGGCCTTAAAATCGCTGATCCCAAGGTCGGATGGGTGTACAAACTAAATAAAGAAGCATTGACAGCCGAGCTTGAGCGTTTCAAGTTAGGAACCGGTGGCACAGTAGACGAGATGCGACGACGCTTAGTTAGGTTCCTACGTCAGGGAGTCCCCGCAGAGCGACCTGCAGCTTCCGTACCAACCAGATCGGTTCCCGAGACACCAAGAACATCAGGTTTCGAAATGTTAAATCAAATACGGAAACTGAACATTGTATTTGATGGCAAGACAGATTCAATATCATTTCTAGAAAGACTAGAGCAGATGCAGCACGAATATGAGATTACCGATGCACAGTTGCTAAAAACTTTACCAGGGTTGCTTCAGGGAAAAGCATACCAGTGGTATATAAACTACAAACATAACTGGAGGACTTGTGATGACTTTGTGGGAGATTTTAAAACCTTCTTTTATCCGGCCGAATACCTTAACAATTTAGAAGAAATGATAAGTTCTAAATATCAAGATAAACAGGAAACTGCCCGCAATTTTATTTTAGAAATGCAGACCATGATAAGACGACATGGGGGATTTTCTGCGGAACGAGAAGTCACTAGCATATATAAGCGGTTGCGGGCCGAATACCGGCAATACATCCGAAGAACCGAAGTAAAAACAATTTCCGATTTAGTACAACAAACCTACGAGTTCGAACAACTGCAAAAAGATCGAGAAAAAGAGAATAAACCAAGAAAAGTTGCCGAGCCAATCCGAAACGCTGGGATTGCAGATTCACAATCCAGTAGAACTGTCAGACCGAATTCTCGCCCTAACCACGAGACAAATACCCATTCGCAAACAACACCTAGACAGAATGCGAACATTATTTGTTGGAGATGTGGAGCTACAGGACATACAAGATTTACATGCTGAGGACCATTCCGTTTATTCTGTTCTCGATGTGGACGAGAAGGAGTACAGATTAGACACTGCCGGTGTGTCAATCAGAGCCAACCAACACAGGAAAACGCCGTCGGGACTGGAACTCAGCGAGGCCAAACCAGCGCCCGACAGTAAAGGCCTCCGAATCACCGCCGAATTACATACCGTTGACTAGTACTAATACAAGTAACTGGTCCAATAACCGCATCCGATTAAACATTGACCTTTATCACCGATCTTTTACTGCTTTAGTAGACACAGGATCAGTAAGATCCTACATTAGTCCCGTGGTTGCAGAATATTGCAAACAGATGGGAAATGTACCGACTACAGCGAAACAAGAAATGCAAGCAGAATTAGCCAATGGAACTTTGGTCAACATTACCGAGGAATATAACATTCAAGGACAACTGCTGTCAACGAATGTAGCCGCTAATTTTCTGCTCATGCCGTCACTGACCGTAGACTGTGTATTGAGAATGGATTTTCTCACCGAATATAATTGCACCATCGATATAGGAACGAAACAGATTACTATAAACCCTAAGACAGATAGGGTATATCCTACGCTAACCATAGAACCGATTACCCCTCCATCTTCATGTTTAACCGAACTTCAGCAAAAAGAAGTTGCCGATTTCATAGAAAAAGAATTTACAGCATTTAGAGAGATCGATAGCTACACGAACATGGCTGAGCATGTTATTCGGTTAAAGAATTCGACTCCTATAAAGCAGAGATACCGTCCTAGAAATCCTGCAATGCAGAAAATTGTTGATGACGAGATAGAAACAATGCTTGCCGATGGGATTATACAACCGCCTTCTAGTCCGTGGAGCTCCCCAATTGTTTTGGCCGAAAAAAAGGATGGCGAACGCCGCTTCTGTATAGATTTTCGTAAGTCAAACGAAGTTTCTATAAAAGATGCATATCCGCTGCCCATGATCAGTGACATATTGAGTCGACTAAAAGAGGCGAATTTATTTTCCAGTATTGATCTAAAACAGGGATACTGGCAAATTCCCTTATCACCGGAAAGCCGACCGTTAACTGCTTTTACCGTTCCGAATAAGAGATTATTCGAATTTGTTGTAATGCCTTTCGGCCTACATTCCGCTCCAGCTACCTTCCAAAGGCTATTGGATAACGTCTTGGGACCCGACATGCATGCAAAAGCGTTCGCATATCTGGACGACATTATAGTCTTAGGAAGAGACTATCAAGAACATATGGCAAATCTTAAAAAGTTTTCCGTAGGCTAAAAGAAGCCAGACTTAAATCAAACCCAGAAAAATGTAAATTTTTTCAAAGAACTCTTAAGTACTTAGGACATTTAGTCGGTGAAAATGGTATCACAACCGACCCCGGAAAAGTAGCCGCTATAAAAGAAATTCCAACTCCTACCAATGTGCGAGGTTTGAGAAGGTTTTTAGGAGTTGCCTCCTGGTATCGGAAATTTGTACCGGGATTATCCGCCATTACCGCCCCGTTGACGAAGCTTCTCAAAAAGGGAATAAAATGGAACTGGACCGACAAGCAAGAAGAGGCTATTAATTCCTTAAAAGTCAAACTCACTGAAGTCCTAGCTTGTCCCGATTTTACAAAACTCTTTGTACTGCAAACTGATGCATCCGATCAAGGCTTAGGGGCCGCTCTAATACAAAATTTGGAAGGACAAGACCACATCATTTGTTATGCCAGCCGAATCTTAACCCCACCGGAGAAAAACTACCCCACTACAGAGAAAGAGTGCCTGGCTATATTTTGGGGAATTCAGAAAATGAGACAATATTTGGAGGGCTATCATTTTATAGTCGAGACCGATCACCAGTCCTTAAAATGGCTACAGAATTTACAACATCCGACCGGTCGTTTAGCTCGATGGATAATAGCTCTTCAGCAGTTCGATTTTGAGATCAGATACAAACCCGGAGTACTTAATCGAGTGGCTGATGCTTTATCCAGACATCCAATTCCCGAAATTAGGAATACCGAAATTCATGTTATAGAAGATATTATTTTATGCCCATGGTATACAAGAAAATTTCAAGAGGTTGAACAAGATCCTGACAAAAACTCCGATTACTGTATTAAAGATGGCAAACTATACAGACACTTCTTCGACAGATATGATTTCACAGAACCTGAACTGGCTGATCCTTGGAAATTGTGTATTCCTACACCAAGACGATGTGAGATTTTGCAAGAAGGCCATGATCAACCGACCGCTGGACATTTAGGCGTTGCCAAGACTATTGCTCGAATAGCTATTTACTATTGGCCTGGGATGTTCCGAGAAATTGCTAACTATGTCCGACGCTGTCCGATATGTCAGCAATATAAATATTCACAGTTACAACCACCAGGGAAAATGCAACCACGTCCTCAAGGAGGACCTTGGCACACTGTTAGTACCGATCTAATTGGCCCTTTACCCCGTTCTACATCTGGAAACCGATATATTGTAGTTTTTCAGGACCAGTTCACTAAATGGATAGAATTCCAGCCGTTACGAAAAGCTACCTCCGCTGCAGTAAGCAGAACCTTGCACGAAAGGATTATCGCTCGATTTGGATGTCCGAGGGTGTTAATTTCAGATAACGGGGTACAATATAAAAACCGTGAAATGCGTAAGTTCTTAACCGACTTTGGAATCCGCCAACTATTTTCTCCGCCGTATACGCCGCAAACGAATCCCGTCGAAAGAGCAAATAAAGTCATAGAGACTATGATTGCACAGTTTTGTGAAAATGACCAAAGAAAATGGGACCGATATTTGCCTGATTTTATGTTAGCCATCAATACTGCACGTCATGAGTCCACCGGCGTACCTCAATTTCGGACGAGAATTAGAGGTGCCAAAGAGTATTTTCCGAGAAGTCCAAACCGAGGAACCTGTGAATGAAAATGAAGCCAGTATAAGAGAACGTTCCCATCGTTTGAACCAGCTGAGAGACGTATTCGAACTCGTACGAATTAATTTGGGACGAGCTTTTAGTTCACTGAAAAAGCACTACGACTTACGTCGAAGATAATGGACCTGCCACTTAGGTGACCGAGTCATGAAAAGAGAGCATGTTTTATCCTGCGCTGTACGAGGATTTGCCGCTAAATTAGCACCGAAATATTCTGGTCCATACTTGATCACCAAAGTATGGTCACCGGTGGTATTCGATCTAAAGAATGAGCAGACGGGGCGTAAATTTAGACGAATCCACATCAAAGATCTTAAACCAGCGCATTAAGTTATCTTTTATTACAGATATGGAGCCAAAGACGCCGACCAATATTCGCTTGTTGGAACTGTTTGGCCACAGTCCGGAGGTGTTGCAGCTGTATGCATCCCCACTACCCGACACGCCTAGCCCGGTGACACCACCACCACCCCTAGTGAGTCCGCTACCGGCCACACCACTATCAATCACTCCTGGGCGGTGGATACCTTCGCCAGCAAAGCCACCGACGCCACCTCAAGGAACACTGCCTGTTCGTATTCCTAGGTGGAGACTAAGACCGCCAAACATTCCTGGACACCAGCGCTATCGGCTGCGTCTGATCACCCCGGAAGGGGCGAAATGGCTGGCTGTTCCACGGCAAGAGGAGGAATCCTCCGTGTTAAGAATTACCAGACTAACATGATGTGATAATGTTTTCTGTATATATTTTCCGTTAATAATTTATACTGTTTAGTTAGTTAATATTAAGTTATGTTAGGCTAGAAAAAAATAATGTTTATTTTTTTTACGAAGAGAGGGGGGAATGTAACGAAACTATTTTATTTTATTTTGCTCACACTGTACTTTAATTGTTTGGCGCACGCGGTACCTGAAATTGCTTAGCGTGTCGCGATTTTTGCACACGACACTACCCGCCGTTCTGTATAAAAGCCGGCGAAATTGCCTTTACCAGCAGTGCTTAGCAGGCTCTTTCCGCGGCACTCAACCTTCCTCTACCCCAGGGTGTTTAGCAGGTAACTTCCGCGGCACCCTACCTTCCTCTGGGTGTCCTGAGCGTTTAGCAGGTAATCTCCGCGGCGCTCCAGGTCTTGCCCGTATCCTGCCGACTCCGAGCGTTTAGCAGGCCCTCTCCGCGGCGCTCGAGGTCTAACCCGTATTCCGTCGACTCCGAGTATTTAGCAGGTGTTATTCCGTGGTACTCGACGTCGTCTCCGTGGTCTTCGACACTGGGTGTTTAGCAGGCTCTTTCCGCGACACTCAGCGTCTGCACCGTACATTCCTTACCGCCCTCTTTGTTAATTTATTATTTTGTATTATTATTTCAGGACCTAGTTTATTTATGTTGGGGAATTATTATTCGTATTAGTTGTTTACAGGGTGACATTTTATTTTATGAAATAAATATTTTATTTTGAATACCGAGTCTTATAATATTCCTGAACCTTGGACATAACTTCTCCACCGAGTGAACCCGGACAGATTCAAGTGGCTGTACTGGTTCGGCATCTGCGAACGAACCTTGAAAGTACGTCACACATTATAAACGCTACAGATCAAGACTAATGCACAGTGCTATTTATGTTGGATTTTAGTCGAGCATTTGATACTGTACACCATGATTTGATGATTTATATGTTAAAATATATAGGTTTTTCTATAAACTCATGTTTGTTGTTAGAAAATTATATTAAATTTAGATGGAAACAGGTTAATATTGACGGGATTCAATCAGATTATGTTTCATTAAAATCGGGTGTTCCACAAGGGTCTTGGACCGTTATTGTTTAAAATTTATACTTCTCCTCTTATAACTAAAATACGTAATTGCAATGTTCACTTATACGCTGCTGATACTCAGTTATATTATAGTTTTAACCGCAGGAAGTGCAACAAGCTTGTGTTATCATTAATGATAATTTAAAAACATTTATTGATTGCGCAACTGAATATTGTCTACTTATCAATGCTA
Source organism: Monochamus saltuarius (assembly GCA_025584915.1). NCBI lineage: Eukaryota > Metazoa > Arthropoda > Insecta > Coleoptera > Cerambycidae > Monochamus > Monochamus saltuarius. The sequence goes on from CM046724.1 coordinate 40,077,344, forward strand.
CTAAATCTAAAGTAATGGTTTTCGGTAGTAAATATCACCGTAAAAAATTGTCGAATTCAATTAATATTGTCATTAATAATGAATTACTTGACTTAGTAAATGAAGCAAGGAATTTGGGTGTTATACTTGATTCTGATTAATTGAGGTTTGAGAAGCATGTAAATAAGTTACTACAACGAGCGTATTGTAATATTAAAATAATATATGCAAACCGTCATTTGTTCCCAATTCATGTAAAAAAACTACTTTGTGAAACCCTAGTATTATCTCTATTTAACTACGCTGATGCATTATATGGATCTAATTTGACACTTATTTACAAAAATAAAATACAAAAAGTTCAAAATGCTTGCTTACGTATGATATTTGGCATAAGAATACGTCACCGGGTATCGCATAAACTGAAAGAAATACAATGGTTGAATATGGAGAACAGAAGGAAATATCATTTTCTCATCCTTTGCCATAAGATAATCGTAAGCAAGAAACTTTCTTACTTACATCGCAAAGTAACTTACCGTTCGGATGTCCATAATATAAAAGTAAGAAATAGGGGATTACTCACTGTTCCTTCATTTTCCACAGAACTGTTTAGACGCTCTTTTAGTTATCAAATTTGTCACTTATACAACATGGTTTTGCCAGAGTTTAAAAAATCAGATATTTATAGATAGATAGACTTTATTGACTTTTATATATACAACAGTACATTTCAAGTCACAGAAGAACAAATAAAAGAAGTAAATTCATTGATACTGAAGAAATAGTTTTAAAACCAATGTCAGATCATACATTTTGAACAATCAGAATTAACAAGTTATGTTTTTTTACTTTCAGTTATCCTGTTATCATTAAGTTTCTCGCTTTGAATAATTATTATCATGTCTTATATGATAAGCATTGGTGGGCCTTCTTCAATGGATGCATTGTGATTTACTGTACTCGATCATATGTTATTTACACTGCATTTAATTAATTTGCATAGGTTTCTTGTTAGGGTTAAGTG